>FWCC01000233.1:28237-71058 GCA_900169235.1 Zarea fungicola | reverse complement strand
GTCGACCTGGATTGGAGGCGGCTACACATACAACTCCTCACTGGGTAGTAAAAACCGGTACAGGGTAGCTATGAACAACGCTGGACCATTTTCCTGCCGTCAACCGTCAGTGGCATTTTCTTCTCGGGTCTCTGTGGCGGATGAGTTTACTTTGACGCTCTTGGTGCCCAAAAAATCCACTGCACTGCGGATAGCGTTATCGCTAGTTACCCTCTACACTATGGACCTCCAACACATCTACCCCAGCCAGTAACAATCATCTTCCGTGGCAATCTATACGAGCCCGCGCTAGACTCCACCAGAGTCGCACCTGAGAGCCTCCCGAAATCGTCACGATCTACAGGTGTTACGTTATGAGAGGCAGTTAGCTGTTTCTCGTACATCGGTATGCAGGTATTAACTAGTCATTGTATGTATTGCCAACGGACGAGTGAATGAATGAACGAGAGGCAAGCCAAGTAGCGACAGAAAGACTTTTTTCAACGTACCTCGCTAAAACAGCAGCGTTTTTTGGTCCACAAAGCTAACGGAATCAGCTGAATTTACGGGGAGCCATATTTGGATCAGGTGGTGCACTGTGCGCGAGTGCACGACATGTATTAGATCTAGGTTCCACCTCCACGGCTAACTGTATATTGGCCATGACAAAGACATGAATATTATAGAATGCGTAGAAACAAAGGTAAACTTAAGACACAGCTCGCACATCACTCTGGCTTACCCTCTTGTATAGAGCCCCCCGCCTACTCGGTGATAGACCCGTTCCACGAAAACCGATCAGCAACGGGCCAGCTCTACGATACGTTCGATTATATACAAATACTGAGAGGCAACACTCAGCCAGTCTGCTCAATAGCCTGTTCCGAAACCTCATTTCTGGTAGCCGCCGCTTTCAGTGACCAGTGGATTTGCATCTGGCGCACGGGATACGGCTAAGCTTATACACAGATTCGATGTTCGTGGCGAGGAGGTGATTCAATTCTTGCAATTTCTACCCGACTTGTCACTGCGTGCAATCTTTTCTTCTGGTACCAGGGAACAAGTTTGGCAAGCCAGTATTGCCTTGCAGTTGGCTGCTGGTCAATCGAACGACCAACACCCTGCTGGTACACATGCCAGCCCCCCTCCTACCATACAAAATGGTTGGGTTGTGTGGAAGGCTCAAAAGCTCATCTGGCTACCACAGGCATACAGGCCTGGCTGCGTGGTTCCCTTTCGCTCGATCATTGTCGTTGGTTGTTTGTCTGGTGATGTCGTGCTAGTCAAGCTCTCCAGCACGCTTTCCGATCGTTTAAATATTGGCGCCACAGCAGGCACTGAAAGCCTATACCACACTAGTGAATGCACGAAGAGTATCTGCTCGAAATAGACATGAATGACAAGAGGCCCTCGTGTTGTATTTATGAGCACTTGAGAGAAGCTGTTGACTGTATATTGCGCAGAGCAGAAGTAGTGAAAAGGCAGGATAGCCGTTTACTCTCCCACGGCAAAAAGTTCGGAGTGAGTTAGGCTCGTTCAAGGCGCTGAGAGAGCTGAAGGGGTGCCAAACAATGATCAGCTTATTCTCGTATTAGCTACTAATGAAATGATTTTACAGTTCAAACAGATATCCGAGGGAATACAAAATACTCTTTCTTTTCTGCGATGATGAAGATGATATCTTACCAGCTTTAGGCACTCTGGTGGCGGCTTCTAGCTGTCTTGCAAAGCTCTACATATAGTACCACGGCTTTCGCGAAACTCGTGTAAGCAACGCAATGTTGTAGCAAGATTGATTGATGTTGGGCTTGGTACCGTTTCTGTGCAAATTTCTGTTCAACGTATACCCAGCTCAGTAGAGTCCTTTTTCCATAGGTCTAGGACAGCTGGATCGCAAAACGCGCCACAAACCCTGGCTTGCCACTCTTTCACAGGCACAAGAAGCCATTGAAAATTTATGTCGACCCATTCTCGTATTGTATACAGTCATACTACTTGAGGGGCGATGCACTTGGCACGTGTGCCCTCCGCTTCGTCCGTGACTGGTCGACTGCTGAGTCAGCTCACCCATAATGAATAATAATTTGTGCCCAGCACCAGAGTGTTGCGCCTCTTTGCACCTCAAACAACAGCTGCAGTCGCTACAGTCAAAACTCAGTCTATTTTCCTGTTTCCTTGTCAACAAATATCGTGGACGAATCTCTTCCCGGTCGACAAAATCTCTGCTGTCATGGATGGCCTGCCTACGACATATCTCACTCGTCAGAATCCATTGAACCTGCTATGGAGCGCCGCATTTATTCAGCTGCTACTTCTATGACTACACTATACAATGCTGTCGATTTATCCACATCAAACAATACACTGTCCGCACAACAAAACGCCACCGCTCCCATACACGGCAGCAATGAACAAGACATTGATATTCCTTTCAAGGCCGGAGAATTGCTATGGTACCTTGGTCAAAACGGAATACTTCACCCAGTGGTTTTACATGTCAAGAGATCGTATCAATCAGGTTCAGTCACAGTTTCCCTGCTCGAAAAGGGTTATGAAAGGACGCAGGTGCGAATTTCCCGGTTGAGGCCGTTCTCGGCACACTTTCAGCCACACCCGAAAAGCTGTATTGTTACTCGTGTGCTCGGATCTTTTTCGTGTTGGAAACTTATTGAGAAGACGAAGATAAAGGTCTCCTACGAGGGTTGTTTCTTCGGTGCCGAGTGCATTGAGGTTGGGACCCTTGTGAGGATACGACAATCGAAGCCGAACGTGCTGGACCCTTTGGTTGTCATGCGTGTGGAGGCCATTTCCACCGGAACTGGGAAATGGTATGACACGATATATTTTGAATGCTCATTACACCTTCCGGTGCGAAACGCAGACTTCTCGGACGCAGCATCACGGGGATGCCTGCCCACTCTACCCCGTGGGCACAAGGAGCTTCAACAACCCGTTCCTGGCAAGCAATTGGAAAACATGAAAGGCGAACGCATCGATATCCCACAAGATCTTGTTCTTGGCCGTTATTACACAGATGAAGAAAGAAGTAGAATGTCAAAGGACTACTACACAGATGCAGAGAGGAGAATGTCAGAGGACGAGGATGGAATTGAGCTGAACTATCTTGTGGAGCGCCCTGAGAGAATGAGGCGTACAGCGAACAGAAATGAGGCATTTGGAGGGGAGTTTGATCTACATATAGACAATGGGGAGTTTTTGGACGCATCGATGGATGAGCATTGAAAGCAACAAATAGATTGGCGTCTTCCTGTCAGAAGGATAATGTTTCCCATCTCGGGACACGGTTTCCATGCCCGTTTCCCATCACTGTCAACCATCTGGGGATACGGCCTGGACCACTCGAACTAGTGGACCATGACTAGACAGGGGCGATCCGTCATGATGAGTCACCTGTCACTGAGGTATTCGTCATTATCATACTCGGTCTGCTCAAGAAGCCTCGATAGTCGCATATACACTGCCATTGCGAGAAGTCACAAGTGATCAGTCACACAGACCATAATTCACCGCGAGAAATTCAGCACGCCTGTATTGATAAATTTCTGGCGGGAATTTTATTCAAGACAGACCTAACCAAAATGGCAGACTAAAAACGAAGGAACGGTGTAACGCGACGATGGAGTGACACCATCTCGTCTTTCACCAGTTGCCACTAGCAAGAGCTCATCGGCCGGCAGTGAATGGGACGCCAGGCATGGGTTCATAAATCAGGCTTAATGATTAGCCGGGGTCACATCGTTGCCCCGCCGTGGGCGTATTTTGCGATACTCCATGGCTTTTTGGACCGAGGTTGCCCAGTCTGCAAGTATCCAAACACTGGATGGCCCCGATCGAGGGCTGTCCTGCTTTAATTTGCATTTGAAAAGGCCTGGACATAATAAATAGTATAAAGTAGATTTATACATGCTTATGGGCCTATTTGCTTCTTTCTGGCTCAAGTGGTAGCATTTGTCCGGGCGCAAACCACAACGCAATCTTTACAAGATAAGCAGGAAACCGGCCAAATCAACTTCCTTAGGTTCATTCAGATACGAACACGGGCATTCAGCCTACATAAATATTCAATGGATGTCCCAATGTTAACCTTGAGCATGGGTGAAAGCTGCAATGCCGCCAGTGTTCTCGTTATCAAATCTGAATGTAACGCCGCTGCGGCAGTGGAAGTAAAGTAAGGAGTGTTCACCTTCACATCGGTACCGCTGTCTAACCTCGAATGTCTTAGTAGCATGGTTGAATTGGATTACCTCGCCCATATCTTTCGTTTCGTGCTCCACGAAGAGATTAAGCCGTTTGTGTGCGTGTTTGCGTTTGCGTTTCAAGGGTTGAGGAGCCAGAATGGAGAGGGTGTACAACGGACATCCTTGGGGTTTTATCACCTGGTCACTTGAAACGGCTCTCCGTCGCGACTTGTCTGATGAGAGCAACTCCTCGTTACAACGAGAAGATTGGGCTCCAATGCATGAATTGCCATAAACGGTCTAGCTTTTTCGTTTATTTTCTTCCTCTCCTTTCCCCTCTTGCTCTGCTACGACAAGCACAGTGCTTGGAACAACGGAAAAGGATCAATTTCAAGTCATTTTTCAAGTCAATTGGAGCTGGTTTACAGTCAGTCGTTTGCAACAAATACAGTTTCGACAATTACGTTGTTTATACATCTTGAGAGTTGAAGTAGTAGTATTATTGAAGCCCTCACCCCGAAATGTAACGACATTTCCAAAGTGCAGATGCCTATCAACATACCTTGACAAGCTCTTCCCCGATTGCCATCGTAGCATTACGAGTAGGGTATATCCGGTCACTGCTTCTGTCTTATTCATATGCTCCAAAATCGGCGTGTTCGCCATCTGCAAACCTTAAATGATGATCCACCCGTAGATTCATGCCCTCGTTATAGGATGCACCCGCCATAACAGGCGACCAAGTGAAGCCATGGGGTGTCCACCAACCCAAGTGGCAAGCCTTTTCAGATTGCCCAACGAAATCATCATCGCGGCAGCAAAGCATATCCAACTCTGTCGTGAGCTGAATGCTCTTTCACGCACCTGCAGGCTTCTCCACGAACTGCTCAACACATTCTTATATACGAAAAGCGCGTTTGATGACAACTATGCTTTGCTATGGGCGGCTAAGAATGGCGTGATGTCGACGGCGACCATGGCGATCCAGCATGGCGCCAACATCAACGCGAGGATGTACTTAGACGCCACCAGTATGACCAACGCGGCGGATGGTGCGATCAACTTGGACGCAGTGGCCGAAGAAAACGAGCTGCAGGGCAGCACACCACTGCTCCTTGGCATCCGTGGCCACCACACCGACATCGTTCGCCTGCTCCTGCTTCAGCGGGAGATCCAAGTCAATAAAGGCAATGAGAACATTGGTACGCCTCTACAACTTTCCATTGCGTTGGGTCATACAGAAATTCTCCAATTACTCCTACGCCGCACTGATGTAGACGTCAACCAGGCGTTTGAGTGGCCAAACCCGGTCTACTGCTCGTACTTTACCATGCCGCCGCTCACGCTGGCCGTGTCGCTTCAAAGCAC
This sequence comes from Zarea fungicola, assembly GCA_900169235.1. Classification (NCBI taxonomy): domain Eukaryota; kingdom Fungi; phylum Ascomycota; class Sordariomycetes; order Hypocreales; family Cordycipitaceae; genus Zarea; species Zarea fungicola. Next base: position 65,512 of record FWCC01000233.1, on the reverse strand, counting down.
TCAATCCGTGCAGCTGCTTCTCGAATGTGCCAATGTAGAGGTCAACAAACAGACCGCCGGCGCAGGAACGGCATTGCATGTCGCCGTGCTGCTGGAGACCCACGACTTGGCCGTCCTGTTATTATCCCATCCCGACATTGACATCAATGCAACCTACAACTTTGGATTTGAATGGACAATTTTTGACGCCGCCGTCTGTCGTCCGAGCGGCTGGGCGCTTGGAAAGATGCTCCTCCGAAACCCGATGTTTGATCGCCGTTTGGCGAGAAGACAAATAACGCACGCTCTGTTGGATGGTGAGGATGAGGTAGCGGAGTTTCTGCTTCCATGTGCTGACAGCTCGACCCTTTTACATATTGTGGAGCGTAGTTGTCAGATGGAGGCGTGGCGAGCAGAGCACTTTGTGTCGCGTCTTTCACAGCGGCAGGATATAGATGTCAATGCTACCGACAGTTACTACGGCTGGACGTCGCTCCACTGGGCTGCCTATCACGGCAATGTAGCCTTAGTCACTATTCTTTTACAGCAGGGCTGCGCTACAAGTAGAAACCGAGACTGGGACGGGTGCACGGCAGCGGAGGTGGCGATGCGTGAGGGTCATGACGAGTTGGTGAGCATACTGTGTGGCCCCGCGTAAGCATGCAAAACGTGTCTATAGGATCTTTGGCAGGTGCATCAGAATCAAATTTTTCACTGTCCATTTTAGCTAGCCACCAGTCCACATTTGACGCACAGACGAGATGATGCTATTTTCGTGACTCGGAGGTAAAGGAAGAAAACTACCAAAGACAAGCCAGTTTTGGAACCGGGTTCCCTGCATTGTCCATGCCCGTTCCTCATACAGAGAGGATTTCCCGCCCTGTGTGGAAGGATTGCGGTCCCTGTGGCCGGCGCTCCAAGCTACACTGCCATTGCGGGAAGAGAATAGCACGCATGTCCGACTTTACCTTAGCTAGCTTCGCACGGTTAGCCGAACGAATCTTGAGGTTGAAACCCTTTTGACGGCCTCATCATTGTGCCCGTTGTAATGCAGTCGTAGCATAAAAAGAATTCCCAGCATTTGGAGATGGCCAATGACATCTTTCCGTGTTCACAATCACGCTCTGATGCCGATACACCGACGGAGCTCAGACCCGACGCCACGCCAGAAAGAATTCTGTTGTGGAAGGTCTGACGTGGCGATGCCACCCGGCCGTTGTCACATGCTAAGCCTTGTTTGCATTTGTATAAAGAGGACGGGTGATCACTGCGTTGGAGTCCTCAGTATCTTTGTTGATGGGCCAGTCCTGTCGTGTCGATAACGTCGAAAGCGGCCGTTTGGGCAAGCAAGCCGCTTTGATTATACAAGTAGGTGGCGCACTCTCACCCTATAGAACTGGCAGACCAAGCGCAATAAAGATTGCGCTTTCCGCTCTGTCCATCGATTTGTCCCATGACTGATTTCACATCCACCAGACAAATGGACAGATGGAACGAAGCAGACGTTACTCTTTGCCGCACGTTGACGCGGATGAAGCTTTCGCAAAATTCAAACAATATGAGGTGTCTGCCGAAATCAGACAAGATAAAATCTTACGACAACAATATGCAGAACACACTATAGCCCTGCTCGAACCGGCTTTGAAAGAACTTGAGGAACTAAAACGCCGCGAGAGAAAAAATGAAAAAAAGTCACTGAAGGCTCAGGCGAAGCTTAAACGTGAAATCGAGGATTGTCAAGTTCAAAAAAGCAGGCTTCAACGTGAAGTTGAGGATCACCTTACTCGGGAGACTGAACTTCAACGTGCAGTCGAGGATTCTCGCGCTCAAAACGATAGACTTCAGGCATTTTTCTCCTGGTGGAAACATTATTTCAAGGGGTGGGGAGACTATCTCACAGCCCGGGAAAAAAATCTGTTCACTGAAAGGAAACTTCTCCAAGTACGGGAAACTTGTATCAGGGTTCTGGAAGATGAGCTCAGGACTTGGAAAAATGAGCTCAACGCTCGGGAAGATAAACTCAAGGCTTGGGAAGATGAGCTCACAGCCCGGGGAAATAATCTCAGGGCTCCGGAATATGATCGGGAAAATGAACTAAGAGAGTAGGGGAGGATCCCAGTCTTTGTAATGAGCTTTCTCGGCGCACACTTAGTCGATTCTGTTTAAAGGAGTGAAATGTGTAATATAAAGATGATCGGGCCATTGATCAATGTGTATACATTGGGCAGCTACGGCGCTGGGAGTAGCAGTTACCGCATCGAGCGCAGCCGTTCATAGCATACTATAGGCAAATCGCGAAGGACTGTCGTCACTTGGATCTGTCGGCGTACGAGTTTTGCTATACAGTAGACTATCAGAAGCACATCAGCCTTTGCCTCATGTTCATGTTCCAGACTGGGGCCGGCCTACCCTCGCTAGATACGCAGGCCTCGTGTCACGGCACCGTCGCAGCAGCATTATTCGAAGCTGGTGAGAAAGCAAAAAAGAAACTAGAACAATTGCGGTCAAGACCGAGCTGAACCGTGGTGGCAGGCCCCAGCATGCCAATGGACCGTGGAGTCTTGGGCGGACAAAGTCTTTGTGTACAAGTGCACGTCCAGATAGTACAAGTGCACGTGTCCGGCTGTCTGCATGACCTGTATCTTGATATGATGTAACTTTCACACTCCAAACATGTGCGGCTGTTGATGATCGCTAATGCCCTTGGCTATCTTGTGGCATGACGTGATCACGGCAAGCTGTGAACATTTCTGGGGTCTGTGCTGCTACAGCAAGCCATCTAGGCATATCCTTCGAAGTGGAAAAATGGCTTTCAGTGGGATCGGTGGCCAAAAAAAGCCGACACGTGAACAACTGGGCTGAGTCTTGACCCTCGTTACCATATAAATGGGAGCTGCTCCCTCTGGCCAGCCTTCCTTTTCCATTTCCGACACAACATACTACTTTACCTACGCGTCTTCCTATTTATGCCAAATAGAGTCGCAAGTATCCCCCTCAACGGAGAAATGGCAAATCAGCAGCCTATCAGCTGGGGCGAAATCTCGCGACTAGATGCTTTTTTAGCAGAGGTGTACATTTACGGCGTAAGGGCGCTGAGGCCGTATCCAGATACGATATTGACAGTTGCAACAGGACCATCCTCTGAACGAAATCGGCAAGACACCCGTGTCCTACTTTCCCACACGACGTCAAACAGCCGGGGTGCAGGAGCTACGACAAAAACGGTGCGCGATTGGCAGCTCCCAAGCAATAACAGACACCTTTCCAACACCGGAGTACATCTTCAAGCTATTATATATGGAAAACACAGAGCATACACGCACCCATATCGAACGTTACAAGAACATAGACCGACGAGACTGCAACTGGGAGGTGGCCTTTGCCGAGCAGCCTCCCGCTGCGGGACCTGTCGCCACGGAACAGAATGCCAGTATCATCGCCCTATCGCCGATAGGGCAAAACGAGCGTCTCACGTTCCTGACTGGCATGTACGTGTCTCTGCCGTCCAGTCAAGTGGATATGCGAACAACTTTCAGTCCTTGCCAACTTGCTTCATGCAAGAGAGGCGACATTCTTCTTGGCCCTGCTCGCTTCATCAGCCATGACAGCAGCCCCAATGCTCGACTCCAGGATGAGGGATGTTTGAGTGCCGGAGTTACGGTGATTGCTCTACGCACCATCACCCCGGGCGAGAAGATTACGATCGCGTGCGGCTCTTGCTGTTACGGTGCGTGTCAGAATGGGACGTCACGGGAGTTACAATGCGCGTCTGGCCCTACAGCGACGCCGGCAGTGCCAACGGCAGTACAGCGTGACTCTGTTCGATACAAACTCCGTTCTCGGACTATACCGCGCTATGCGACTGCTACTTGCACCTGCAATTCACGCCTTGCATGCAACAGCTGCTCCCAAACATCGCAATGTCATCGCTGTACGAGACACAAAAATATGTTTGGCCAGAACTGGCCCAAGAGAGCCAGTTACGGGATGCGCGGCAAGTACCGATGCCGTGTGCACTGCCAGTCAGCTACAGCCACAAGGTAGGTTGCTTCACAGCCTCTGCTAAGACCAAAATTAACGAGATTCCTCCAGGAAGCGGAAAAGTACGATAAATAAGGAAGCAGAGAGGCAAAATGTACGGGCGGATCCAGCCGAAAGCAAGGCCACAATGAAATGGTCACTCAAATCGCCATCCTGGGTTCGAGTAGGGGACTTGGTGTGGTTCCCATACAGTGATCACCAGGAGCTTGGCTTTATTACCGCTAGTCATGGGCATCAGTACCAAATACTACCTCTTGACAACAGCATTCAGATGCAAACGAGGGATGAGAACGGCCCAAGACCGTTCTATTCCCAGAAACTCGAAAAAGAAGCAAGAGATGACACCATTGTGAAAGTGCGGAAAATTGAGTCATTTTACTCGTTATTGGCTCCTGTGCACCAGGATAGGGAGATGGGGTCTATTACCTACTACGGCTGCTTCCTTGGAGCAGAACGGATTGAAGTGGGCGACTACCTCCGGGCGAGAATCGACCACGAAGAAACGATACTTGGCGTGCTTTCTGTTCGTACTTTCATTTCCCGTCCAGGGGAAATTTATTTTTCGGGTGTGGTGTACAGACGGGCCGGCGTTACGGACCGTGGACCACTTGTGTCGAGGGAAAATTTGCCAAACGCGCTGCAGGACGATGTATACAGCTATATTGAATTGGGAAATGCAACCCTTGGCGCTCGCAGAATTCTCGGCCGTATTTATCCACCGCAAAAGTCGGGGCCGGTACCTCAAGCCTCGGAACCACACCCTCAACGGCAAGGTCGCAACCGCCGTCGATACCAAGTGAATCGGTGCACACTACTCGCAGAACTGCAGCTACCACTGGATACGGACCTGCAATGGGAGGTACCGACAGTGCGGGAGGAGAAGACTCCATCGCTCACCTACAGTACTGGAGAAGCTAGTTATGTTCAGTATTACCACTAATAATCCCACAGAAATACCTTCGTTTCCTATATCATTCTATTCTCTTTCGTGGGCTAGGTACTTGGCATCGGTTCTAATTTTCTCTCTTCTGAGAACTGGTCCGAGGAGGTTTGGGGATATAGGGTAGGTACTCGTAAATGAACAAAGTCGTCTTCACATGGTAAAAGTGGGTTGAGCTTGCGCGGTGGTTCCAAGCTCGATCCACAAGGGCACAATGAATGTAATATTCTGCTCCTTGACTTCTACAAAAGAAATAAGAACTCTAATAATATTTAAATTCTATTTATAGGCAAAATCCCTTAGGTACAAGACTCTTTTTCCGTCCTTCATTTCTGGTTCTAGTTCTCGGACCTCTTTGTTCATTCGTCGGTTTTTGTATGTGGCTTTGAAGTGGCTTGTGATTGCAGTGGCGCAGACTCTGTGAGACTATCCGGCTCGGGACATTTAAACGCGCTGCGCGTACCCCACACCTCCCGCGTTGTCGAATCTCTCATTTCTCACATTTTTCGTAGTATGATTGTGGCATTTTACGCGCCGCATGCCCCACACTTCTCATTTTTGCCGAAGTGCGGTTGTGACATGTACGTACTGCGCTTGTCCAACAGTTCCCATAATTCCGTAGCATGGTTATGACTGCCATAGTGGCTTTCCCTCATATGTACAATATCGACTCGACAAACAGTGGTATTGTCAAAATCTACTGCTGCTTTGCCGTGATACATTTCTGGCAACGATATTTGTGTCGTCCACTGTGCATGCCACCACTTACTGCCTAGACACTGAATGCCGTGTATGTTTGGCGAATGTTTTTGTAATTCCGCAAAAGAACATGCAAGACAGCAGAAATGCGCATGTAAAGCCATATTCATCTCATAGTAAAGAATTTACGGTAGAAGGAGCCATCCCAAGGTCTTTTCCATGTCATTTCCGTTTTTACTCGTTCCCTGATCTCCTGTAATACGTCTGAGTTGATAAGAGACTTGAGTGCTTCGCATCTAGTTTCACACTTTGTGAAACCTTGCTTCTGTTTTCCATACCGAGGCGGCAGCTGATTCGAATAAAAGCGACCGGCAATCCTCTCATGCGTGATTGTGACGTCTTCATGGCCTAAATACCAGGTGTCGCCTGTATTCCGCAGCAGTTCCGGAAGGCTCTTTGGTGTTGCTCTAGTCAAGTCTGCCCCGCGCTTGTATGTGGTACCACGAAAAGAGACGACGTCTGGCTCAGAATCCGATGTGCAGATGTATTGAACGTCCAACACGGTTAGTTCATCAGACTCCAAGTCAGTGTATAACCGAAGGGTATCTCCCATCTCCATTCTTTCCGTTCCGAAGTAGACATAGGGGAAGGTCCAAATCCCAAGTTCCGGAACATAGCTGCGACAACAATATAACGAGTACGAAACGAGGATATGGGTTACACCATGTTCAAAGCCTGCATGGTCTGAATCTTTAGGCAAATCCAGATACGGTTTCGTTTCGAGCTTCGATATTGCCTCATACCGCCCTTCGCCGAGTGCATTCAACAGATAGACTCGATCACCACTCACAATTGCAAGCTGCCAGATCTCGGTGAGGTACTCTTTCCACCAGACCAGCTCTCCGGTTCGGTGTTCTGAATGAGTTTTGATCGACTCGGTTCGGGTGCCCGAGCGCTGAGGCAGTCTCGTCCGCTGTATCTGGTGAATCCTGGCCGGGCCTTGGACATCTCCCGTATTTTGGCGTTCACCGCTGAACGAGTGAGCAGTAAGTCTATTTGATACTGAGCAAGGCTTACCGAGTGACAGCGGATCCTTCCATGCTAGCCATTCGAATTACGACGAAGTCTCTTCAGACGTCAGTGATGATGACACGGCCATGGCGGTGGGAATGGTCCCGAGTTTATGTGCAAGTCTTTCTCAGCGTTTCATCGGATGGGCCGCCTGTTTATATGTCCATTTCAGATACAGGCGTCTATGTACGGGCGGCCTCGTGTCCCTTTCTGTGGCCCACTAACCAGCCTATGAATGTTTGGTTGATGCATGCTGGTCATGTACATGTCTGCCCTGCCAAGGTTGCATCACCTAATGTAGATGTGAGGCTGAACTGGAAGCAACTTGCGGGACATGGTGTAGCTGCAACCGTCGCATTGCATGCATTCTTATTAGCGGCGGATTACCTGGTGGTTTAGCGTCGTGGTTGCGAGTTCGTGGCGGCCATCAGGCCCTCATCAGGCCCTCTCCAGCTCACAGTACTAATCCAGGGAGCAGATGACCTCTTGCTCGATTGTGACAGCTGCCTACGTAATACTTTCACCGTTACTGATACTTCTAGGACAAGCCACGAAAGCCAGGGGCTGGCCATAGCACATAGATGTGTAAAAGGCAGGTTGAAGGGTCCAGTCCTCTTCTGTTCCACCCATGGCATGTCGCATCTTTCATGGATTGCTCGATTGTGGCAGTGTTGGATAGCCATGCGGAACATGCACATGCCTCATCGAACCTGGAAGGGCTGACAACCACGTTCGACCATTTAGGGTGGGTAAAAAGGTTTGGTGAACGGCCGTTGTGTCGGAGTCGCTTGGTGTCTCTCCGTGCTGAGAAGCTTGAATAAGAGCATCTCCTAGCCCCTTGCCCTTCAACAGCTTCCATAGATCCTGCTGTTGTTTTGTAGGGTCAAGATCGAGGAGACTGCCTCCGATCTCATCCAAATACTGAAAACACTGCCTCGAGCACCTGCGACATCTCTTTGCTTGAAAGCGTCAACTTGGAGAAGTCAGCAACTCGTATCCACGTATACAGGCCGCGGAAAGACGTTGTCATCCTGGAGGCGTAAGATTGGATGTGGAAGGTGCGTAAAATGATTTCCAAAAATCGACAGCAGTTGACAAGCCTTTTTTTATTCGCTCGCACGTGGGCATAAAGCGAATTGTTCTCAAGGTGGACCCATTGTGTCAATAACCACACACCCCGCGTAGCACTTGTTTGTTTCTGGTCATATGTCAAGGATCTACTTTACAGAAGCTCGTTTAGCTCAAATCCAGACAATTCAAACGCTACATAGGATTACAGTACGGTACATATTGAGTACATGATACGTTCTCTTCACCAATTGTAAGTGCATGAACACCAAATGGAGCTCTCAGATGGGCCGGTGTTTCATTCCATAATTGCGATGTGTGAATATCCTACATTTCCGGGTGTTTTCACGCTACATCAAACGACGGTGTTTATATATCCTCTACTTCTGACACAACCATCCCGAGAGCAATTTGCCTTGGTATAAGCCAAGCTCGGCAACGCGGCTTCTTGGACGACACACGTTCACGATACTGGCTACCAAAATGTTCTACACAGTTCTTGTTCTTGCTGTCCCTATACTAGCCTCCTCACTGTCTACAACCAGGCCCACGGCAGTCGGGCGTTGGCAGCCGCTGGACGGTCAAACTGTTCTGGACCTTGCCGTGGTCTATGGGGACGAGGTCCGGCGATTATTCAACTCAACTTCCTGGAACCCCTCCGTGTCTAATGTTAGCCTAATTTACGCGGGATTGACGTACGACATACCCTATAGTTCTTCGCTCCCTGGTGCCGCCTCATCTGCCTGCATTTCGTGGTCGGCACTCTCGATCGGCTCGTCCGTCACTACCATGTTTCTTATAGTTCCAAATCACACCTAATCGTGTGAAGCCAGTTTGGGAGTCTCCACGTCTTCGGAGGCAGTGATAAAGTCAACTGCAACTGCCGTCATTACCTGTACACCAAAAGTTGCGTCTGCCGCAATTCCGAGAACGACGTCCGCTGCCGCCCCTGACACTAGCAAGAGTGCCAAAGACTCCCAGGGTATCGAAGGATCCTCTTCATCCACTGCTTCAGGTCCTACGTCTGGCCCAGCAGCAGGTTCAACATCAAGCTCAGTATCCAGCTCAGCATCCAGCGCAGCATCCAGCGCAGCATCTAGCTCGGTGCCGACTCTCACGACAACCGGATCGTCTACTAGTTCAACGGCATGCCCGACGCCGTGTGCAACAAATGCTGGAGGCTTGTGTTTTATTTGCAACTGAATCATCCAACATCACAATATTCCTTGGTGGAACGGTGGCAGGTTCTTCGTCGTGGGTGAATGGTACTATTGGTACGGTTGCAACGATGTTATAGTGTACAGGTATGGAGATGGCTCGCTCAGCAGGTATGCAGATTGGAATTAGATAATGTTCAGACTCTAGCGGCTGGGCAGAGTTTTCTCTCCTCTATACGTGCCAACAACAAAAAAAAGCAAATAGGAATTCCGCCTACGGCCATTGCCATCACTTGACTTTTCTCGTATCCAGCGCAGACTTCCATGGATACCCTGCTTCACATGTGCCCCTTTTGCCACACCTGACTATTGCAAGGAAGGTGCCGCTGCCGTGCATGAACTGGCCTACGAAAACCTCGCTTCAACGCACAAAGTGTGCCTTGGCGCAATATGTTGGGCGTTAACGATGACGGTTCATGTCGAAGCACCCACCAAATAATAGTGGAGTGAGTAATTTAGTTACGCAATAATTGTGAAAGACGGGCTCAATGACGTGCGTTTCACTGTGGCTATATGTAGTGGGAAGGTGCCAACTTCGATTCAGCCTGTTCATCTTGTTCAAGCTGAACCTTCCACGCATTGGGTGCGTCCAGTATTTTAAGCCGGATATTATCATGTCTCTCCCTAATTATACGGTCGGCTGGCTCTGTAATTGCACAGAATCGAGAGTAGCTGCGACAGCCTTCCTGGATACCGTACACGATACGCCCATTACCCAACACCAACACGACACGAATAACTATCTATGTGGCACTATCGGCAAACACGGCGTCGCTATTTCTGCTCCCGCCGACTTCGGCATAGCATCTACAGCTGTAATGGTAGCGAATATGCGACGTGCTTTTCCTTGCATCGAATTCTTCTTGCTAGTTGGAATAGCGGGTGGCACTGCTAGTGAAGATCATGACATCCGTCTTGGCGACGTGGTTGTAGGGACACACGGTGTTTTACGTCATGCTCTGGACCCGCCCCAGCTTGGCCAACAACCGCCAGAAATTTTTCAAGACGCTATTACTCGCCTTATGAAAAATCAGGAGCTAGGAGCAATGCTGAAGCGTCACATCGAAACGGCGCTAGAAAAAAAGAAACGATTACAGGGCAGCTACAAAAGACCCCCAACTCGCACAGATGAACTCTTTTTTGCACCGGTCAGCTCGTCTCTGGATGAAGCTGACCAAATCGTCCTGCGTCAACCAAGACTTGCCCAGGTAGATCAACCAGTGGTTCATTATGGTGTGGTCGCCTCGGGGGATACGCCGGTGCAGTGCCCACATATGCGCGATTGTGTCGCAGCACGTCATAATGTGCTTTGTTTTGATACAGAATCAGCCGGCGTAATCAATCGTCAAAGTTTGGTCATCCGTGGCATCTACAACTATTCAGACTCACATAAGAACGACATTTGGTTAGGGTACGCCGCGATGGCCGCTGCTGCGTACGCCAAAGCTCTGCTGGCAGAAGTGGATTTCACAAGGAAATGGATTACTATGCATGTAAGGTAGATATAGGCAAGACAAGAGTCAGCAAGGTATATGTTAACTATTGGAAGATATGGTTGTTCCGGCATGTGAAATCACAGCGTAACTCTTCAATGATCATAATGTGGTGATGAGCATGTGTGCATTTGGTAATACTCTCGACGTGTCTCAACAATCATTCACAGTTTATAAACCGTATGAATCAACCAATTACGAGGCCGCGTTCAATATCTCATTGAAGACTATAGAAACCCCGGGAAGCCAGCTCTTTTCATATCCTGTGTATGCTTGCGCGCCCTTAGCTCTGATTTATTAATTCCAAATTCTCTGGCTTCTGCTGGATATCGAGCGACAAGTCTGCGGCAGTTTTCTAATTGCTTGGGAGACATGTAGAGCACATCATCTCAGACTTTTCGGGCTGGAACAAGTGCTGTCAGCAGATCTTCCTCATCAGAGCGATGAAATTCGCCAACAGGTAGAAGGTAATTACAGCTTTCAGGACTTTCATAGTGTTTTTCGTTGTGCATCTCCGTTCGCTCTTAAACCGCCTTGCCGTATCGTAGTACTGATTATCGGTACCATAAAGGGAGGGGGCTTGAGGATACCTTTGAAAGGGGTGGTCTAGGTAGCATGCTTGAGCTACAATGTGGTTTACGTGCAAAAGGGAATGCTTATTAGATGGGCTGGTTGTTAGTATGCGTCAAAACTAGCCATCACTTGTATAAAACAGTGTCTATCTATACGTACGAGGCAATTGCAAGAATTATCTTTCCTAGCGAGCATCGGCAGATCTGCCCCAGTACCTGTAGCTAATTAATCTTTTCCTAGGGAGCCGGAAATCGTTTTATCCATCTCTAATATCTTGGGTCAGGAAGCATTTGTGCAAGGAGTGAAGCGCCGGCTAGAACAGACCCCCTCCAACCTTGGATTTGAAAAGGGCAGCTCTTCCTATATGACCATCATCGTCATAACATATGATAGCTCTGGGGCAGAGTCGCCCAACAACGGGCGAAGCCATTCTGTGTCAACATAATCAATTCTAGCCACTTCACCTCTACAATCGGGGTCAATTCGACTAAGTGCGTAGTCGCGCACGTCAACAGTTCTCACCGCAGTTCAAATTTGATTGCCCCTGCATGCTTAGTCATTTCCAAGGAGCAAAGAGAAAATAACGGGGCTTAGTCTTGATTCTCAAAGCGAGCATGAATAGGCTTGTCGTGCTTGGCCTGCAGCCGCTTCGGTGGCGTGGGCACGGACCGGCAGTCTATGTATGTCGCCGCTGAATATTTTATTGATTGTAATCTGCTCGTCCCAACATCGCAGTCTGAGTAAATTGCATTCGATCCACGATACTAGATCATCTTGAATCCAAATGGCGCCAAGTAGTCCCAAACTCAAGTGCCACAGGGAAGAAAACATCAGTCGTTAGAAGCGATAGCGCCGCACGGAAGTGTCTTACGTGTACCCCCCCCCCCAAAAGCAGTTGCATGTGGCGCTGCAGCCACAAACTAGCGGCGTGGAAACACGTCTGAGGACAGGCCATGCACCAGCAGCAACTACACAGTCCAAAAGGCACGGGTAGGCGTAAAGAGTAAGTACTTATGCCGTGTTCAAGTGTCCAGTCTTTGATTATTCATTGGTTGTTTTCAGGCCCGTCAGTACATTCTATGGATGGGAGCAATGCGTCACTGTTACGGCTTCAGCTGGAAAAACTGTAGTGGAGATGGATTGTCCAATCATTAATTCTGGCTTACTACTTTTTACTTCACCCTGCTGTGTGATGATCACGCTACAACACACATCAGTGACTCGGAGCGGCGCACATTGCCTGTTTGGGACAAGAGCGTAAGATGGTAGAGATGGTAGAGACGGTACAGAGACTTGGCATTCACCAGAGTAGTGACGCTGAATATTATTTATACCAGCCGCTCACCTCGATATTGGCTCTCTCCGACTTGCCAGCGCCACGACATGTCCAGATAAACGGATAAGCAGCGATTCCAGCTCCTCGTGCAGGCAATAACACCCAAATCTGCATGCCTCCGTTTGCCATTTTTACCCCTCCTCTTGTTTTAGCCCTCCATTGACTGCCGGGGAGATGGGACGAGCAAAAGTACCGGATGACCAACGGCAACGGATTGCACAAGCCTGTCAAGCGTGCAAAACCCGCAAGCAAAAGGTGTGAAAAAGAAATAAAATGCATTCAAAGAGGCAAAACTAACAAATGGCTAGTGTGACGGTAGAGAGCCCTGCTCAAAATGTAAGGAGCGATATCAGACGTGCATTTACGGTCCAAAAGTAAAACGCCGCACCCCATCAACTTCGCGAGAAGCTCTAAAGCAGTTTCCGACCTATCAGTCGCCCGCCACGAATGACTTGGCAGCTGTGTACACTGGGAGCAACACAGGGGATGTAGCACACCCAGGAGATCAGCCTGGTCTTCCGCCCGCTATGCCCCGTTCCCTGGACGGGCCGTGCGAGTATTCACCCCCCTGGGGAACAGTACCCTCACTGACTTCCCCGACGGCTGGACTTGGAGTAGGCCAACCGCCATGGCCGGCTATGAATCATATACGCTCACAACAGGAGCAGAGGCCTACATCAGCGTATACCGGGACGTCAAGGAGTCCTCCCCCCCTGGGAAGCAGTCACCTTGACTTTACCGGCTGGACATGGAGTAAGCCAACCGCCAAGGCTGGCTATGAATCGTATATGCTCACAACAGGAGCAGATGCCGACGTCAGCGAACCATGCCGGCATCAAAACTGTGACCTGACCACAGACGACCTGTTATTTCGAGACTTGTCGGCGTCAGCCGGATTCTGCCTACCAAATCCGGTGGCAACGCCTGCCGCGATGCCGAAATACCCACAGCACCAGCACCAACAGCAGCGTCCGCTACCTCCACCACTGCCTAGATACTATACGCATGACTTCGACCACGGCTTACCGTCAATCCAGAATCAACCACATTCTCAACCTTCACTGACTGGTGTCGCTCCACTCGTTCCATCATGGCCAGTGGCGGAGAGAGCGAGGGTTCCGATGGATGTGGTAGGGGAGCAGTCAAATAGACCCGCTGGGATGTCTCAGCAGCCAGGCGGCGCCAAGCACAGCGAGCATTTTGAAGCTATAGTGTGTTGGGGCAAAAAACCGGCAATTTCCGAACGCTCCGAGGAGCCTTCTCCTGAGTAGATGTAGATGCCACGCCAACAACGCCTATGGTATTCCTACAGAGTCTTTATGCCCAGTTATGCAGACAGAAGGCGCTGGGAGTACTCTGTAAGGCAACCGAGTTCAGGAATCGTATGATCAGACAGGAACCTAAGCTTCATCGAATTTCTGAACTGTTCTAGCAAAGAGAACCCGTTGAAGTTATTCGAGGTTGAACGCGACATCTTGACTAGCTTCAGACTCGGTAGGGACCGTGTCTTCTGCGTCGGAGAAGAAGGCTTAGTTAAAAATCACTATAGGATCCGTATGATCAAATGTCATCGAACTTAACTTAGAAAAATATTTCTTATAACTTGGAAGGATGATGTGTTGAAGTCTGTGTCGAGGAATAATGCTAGTGCACTGGAAAGACCAAGGCTAGCCGGGGCATCGGGAGGACATTATCCAATAAGAGAAGAAAGAGCCCCGGCTTAGAATTTGAATGCTTCCTGCATGCATCCATGCCGAACACGAAGCGGCGTGTCAAGTCATTGGAGCTTAATCTAATTGCCGTCATTTATATCCAAAAGTTTAGCGCTTGATCTGACCCTTGAATATATGCATACTATCTTCTGGTACACATCTATCTTCTACATTGTTTTTCTCCCAAAAAAGCGTCAACGTAACTCTACCTTGTGCTACGTTCGACACAAAGTATAATAGCTAACAGTGCCTTCGAATTTGGGCTCCAAAACTGCCTGCTCATGTTTTAACTGTCCCTTTTGGTCCAATGGAGACGACGTCTGGTGAGTGAGCATCATGATTCGTATTTCGTTGTCCAGTTTTTTTTTTTTTTTTTTGGCATTTACGTAACACCATGATCATCGGCACCATTCAAGTCGCTAGCCGATGCCAAGCCTATAAAACCACTGCTATGACCATGTGACGGAAATCTCACAAATGTGAGAGAGATATGACAAGGTGCTAACGTGTAACATAACCTCACTCCGCAAAAGTGGCCTTGACAGACATCCACCTCACCCCTATTCCCTCTGGCCAACTCCAAAACTAATTTAAAAGGATTATAGCCCCTCATCAGACTTTGAATGCGAACATCTTCACATTCCTCTCTACTACCTCGACCCATCACCGTCTTCCTTCACCCACCTTGACTCAGAGCCTGATCCGCCGTTATACGCTGGTTTTCAAACTGAAACACGAAAATGAAGCAAGCGAGTGACTGGATGCCGCTCTCGAATCCTCTTCATGAGATTTCTAATGATAGCCATGGCAACGAAGCTTCGATATGCCATCAGATGGAACCAGAAGCCCGACGGCAGCTGCAATCTGACACCGATGAAGATGATCTCCCTTCAATAGGGTGCAGCTCGACTTCCGGTGGTTCCTGCACTAGCTTTAGTGACAGTGCCATCGATGGTGTTTTCAGCCAAGACGACAACGCCAGCGCTTGCACCGATCCATCCATGGATGAGATGCGCAGCGTAAGTGGAACGTCAAAAAATGATAACTACAACAGCCTCGAAAATCTCCTCCAGCAGCCATCCATTCACAAACAGATCATCGAGACGGCTTATGAGCTCCTGTGCGCATGGATAATCAAGGTTCAGTCTCACTATGTTGAGCTCCCTACGAATCGTCTCACTCCGCCGCATCGGAGCAACACCACGGACTTGTTTACCCGACCTGGGTCTGGCGCGCTCCTGGCCGGCACCTGCGCCTCCCCCGACTCTGAAATTACGTCCCACCTTCAAATACTTGTCCCGGCCTTCAAACCCCAAGGCTATTTCCACCTGGCCTGTCCATTCTTCGCGGCTGATCCATGTCGGCACCTCTCGTGCCTCCTCGAGGGAAAGGACTTACAGAGTATCCCTGCCGTGCTGTGCCATATCAAGCGCCACCACTTGTGGGATACCCCATACTGCCCGCGGTGCGGCGACGACTTTGCGAATTACAATGATAGCCATGCGCACATCCTACATGCGCACGCCCTGCAACCTAATGGCGGCCGGGTAGTACCGTTCGATGCCATGCGAAAGGGCATCCGCCCGTTCATGTGGGACAAACTCAACGAGATGGACCAGCGCCACGGCGATGAAGGCGAGGCGCAACGCTGGCGGCTCATAAACTCGTCGCTGTTCCGGGACTCAGAGCAGGTAGCCTCGCCCGGTGCTGGCCACAGCCCGTACTTGAACAGCGGCATTGGCTTTGCTGTGTCATTGGTGTATGACTTTTGGTTTCTACATTGCAAAACTTGTGTACTCGCTGCTTTGGTGGCCTGCGGCCATACATTGCGGGAATTGGACGTTCAAGAATCTCTCGCTGCTCACGACGAGAGCATATGCAAGGAGCTCATTGGCAAACTTTATCACGAATACCGTCTGGATGACGGCTTGATACGGGTCGATCGTTTGAACACCGCGAAAACGCCGGTGAAGGTGGACAGAGAGGGTTCTTCTCTTTGTATTCTCCGACCGGAGAACTGGTCCAGATTTCGCACGTGGCTAAAGGTATCTCGCGCCAGGCTCAAGGCGCGGATCAGAGTGTAGTAGGCCCTCACCCTTAAGTACCGAATTAAAATTCCACACGCTGTCTTTTCCTTCATTTAGGTGACATTCAGCCAAATCACTGTGACCGTGCAAGCAAACAGGACGAGTGACCACTTGTTTGCTCAGAATGTGGCATCGAAAACGTTGTTGCCTGGCTGGCACTCGTCGCCTGCGTGAATACATAGTCAGGATAATTGCTCAAGACCAGGCTGTAGATGGGGACTTGCATAGAACATGCTTTTGTCACCCACAACGGCTATCTCAATTGAAAAGCAACCATGCATCTGCAATCGCGGAAGAGAAACAGCCAGGCCAGCGATGCCGTGCTGAGGTTCGTCCTAGAACCTCTGGCTCGACGGAATTTTCTCATCTCGCTAGCAAAGCTCCTCAATCTATCTGGACGGATGGGAGAACCATAATGCGTCGCGTGTGAATACCAGACATGACTCACAGTAAGAACTTGGGACCGTGACATGCTCAGGGGTTGAGCAGCAAATGCCTCACCCCGTCACCCTGCGCCTTGTCGCCTGCATGAAACGAGAAGAAATAACAGACAATGTGCCACGCTACTTAATTAAATTCAGGCAGGCTCTTATGTTGACAGTGGCGTCAGTATGGCAAAGGAGCAGTGGCTTGCCAAGTTGTGCCTTACACCGCCATTCGTCGCTATTTGTCATCCCAATCCATGTTGATCACTCGGTTACTATTGGCATGTGATGACCAGACAGTCTCCTGGCGGACGCGTCGGTGCGTTTGTCACGAGAAGGTGGAGAGCCGATCCTTTATTTCATACCCGCAAACCAACCCGCCTTTTGTCATACCCCCATATAGTCACCAACTTCCGTAACTCTGATACTGCATTCATCTATTACCCGTTCGCCCATAGTCATTCGCCAACTACAACAACCACGTCTAAACAATCAGAGCAGCCGACATGTTTGCAGCCGCAAACATGGCTGGAGACTTTCCCAAAAGTATTTACGCGCATGAGGATATCAGACCGGAAAACCTGCGCGCAATCTTCTCCCGTCTACTAGAGGATGCCAGAAGCGTCCCTCGCTGTTCAACGAAGGAGGTCGCCGGATTCAGAGACCAGGAAAACCTCGATGAGATCGTCAAAATAGTACGCGAGGACAGACCACTGACTTTGAAAGAGACTCGACGGCTCATGAACGCTGGCGTATGGTATCCAGAAATGCTCTCTAGGGCATTCCTCGATAACGGTGAACGCCTTTCCGAGGTCTGCGGAGGCAATTCGACCGGACATCAGCTCTGTATCAACCAAGACGGCGAAATGCTTTACCGTTATGTTAATGCAAGAAGTGAGGACGGAGCCAAGAATCAATGGGAGAAATTACCTCCTGCTGAAGCAGCAATGGCAAGTATAATACGGGCAAACATTTATTTGTATCTGTCAAGCCGGCCAGAGTGCAAAGAATCGATTGCGTTGTCCAAGAATTCTCTCTCCAAGCTTCTTACCACCCGCCTGGGACATCTCGAACTCTTGTTTATTGCTCGGGCTGCCTACACGATCGGAGCTGCCTTGAAGATATCAGCCTCTAGCTCTGGTGACAGTATGTGTGACATTATGTCTTACATTGCGACACTGGAACAAGCTGAAGCCTGGTCCTGGCTGGCGTGTTTCTTGATGGATGCGCTAGGCGACCGCGATGAGTTTTTTCTCTTCCAACTTAGTACCTTGGGAATTTGCTTCAACTCGTGCCCATCATCGCCGCAGACTAAGAGGCTGCTGGGTGAGGTACAACAATGGTTGAACAGCTCACCCATGAATCACCCACTTCGGAAAGTGGCTGAGCGTCTTATTAGTCACTCCAAAACCGTAGCGCAGTAAGTTGGAATTCTGCTAACAAGTCAATGTCTACTGTTGCTGATTTGGTGCCCTCGAAACAGAAGGTTGAACGGTAGAGGTCGGGATACAAATCTAGAGTGGATCTTTGGAAAGATAAAAGATTTCTGGTCCACATCCGCAGGGGAAGAGGAGAGGGCGACTACCTGAAGGGAAACTTGAATCGTGATTCACATATTGAAAAGAGATTGGATGGTTTTTAAATTAGCATCTGCAGCTGAAGCGCCGCAGATGCAGCCATTTTCTTCCCAGCGAGGTGAACTGTGCCCACAGTTTCTCCCACTTGGCGTTCTGTTACACTCTTGCTTAGTGAAGTACGTGGCCGTGATGACGGTTTTCTTAGTTCAGTCTACCCATGACAAGCAACTTGCCCCTTCAACCACGCAACTTTCCACCAAGAAGTTAGGCTTCTAAATTGAGCAACAATGCCACGCAGCTGGGTAATTTGCCATGCAACAGCCAAGGTCTCACCACGGCCCAGAAATGTCCACCTGCTGGCGGTTGGCTACCTCTGCTTGCTCGGACCTTATTAGGAGCAAAGATAAAACAACCGGGGCTAAGTAAGACAGGAGGGCTGTGGCATGCGGTGCCTTTTTTTTTGTCTGCTGTGAAAGGCCAGCCTGGTGTAAGTTGGTGGAGTGGGCACTGCAGTATGCATGTTTGCCGCCACCACTTTGGTGGCTGCATAGGCTGCACTCT
Source organism: Zarea fungicola (assembly GCA_900169235.1). NCBI lineage: Eukaryota > Fungi > Ascomycota > Sordariomycetes > Hypocreales > Cordycipitaceae > Zarea > Zarea fungicola. The sequence goes on along the minus strand of FWCC01000233.1, from coordinate 46,733 downwards.
CCCAGCTAATAAATAGCCCAAATTATGGGGGGTGATGGGCGTGTCTTTAAACGGCAGCTGGAAACGATGGTCTGTTGCCGCCCACCTTCTTGCAAGTCAGGCACAAACGAAGGAGCGTAGCGCTGCGTTAGGACTCGTTTGCCTGGGCGAGTCAGCCATACAACCACGGAGTACTTGCACGATGCAGTTTTAATCTACGTATGGTATGCTTTAGCCTGCACGTATAGGATGTGTGAGAGCGTGAGACTCGATCTGCGTATCCTGTTGGAACAGGGCAAGAAGAATTGCCTGTACTTTACGTGCCTCTTTCTCTGCTTTTGCAGGCGCCTCGCTCCTACAGCTGGAATCGGGCTGCTTTTTTCGGAAGGCTTACCAAGGATTCAAATTTGCAGAGATTGGATGTGTGAATGTGAGCTTTCCAACAGCTGGAGGATGGGAAGACCGACACGGCGGGGACTCATGGCCGCCACGTTCAGGGCAAGACAGTAAAAAACTCCGCCGTGCTGGACATGGAGGCATAGAGAATTGCAGTTTCTAGTGCATGTGTGGCGAAGGGTCGTGCGTCCCGCGGCTGGTAGTCTTTGGCCCGGACTTTTCAGCCAAGAGGACACATTGTGTGTGTGGTGCCCATGAGCTCGCATGCGGGCGAAGTGTGCCAACCCATGCCAGCCTAAACAAATTGACACTAGCAGTATAAAAGTTGCACCTCGGACAGTTGAATGGTGACCCCACGACTGTTCCTATTGACCCTACAAAATTTTGCGGTAACATTCCCCTTCCTTCTGTGTCGTATCATTCTATAGTCATATTCGTCCCATGGGGCTGAGCAATTTTTGTGCGCAATGCGCATCATGCCTTCTGAAATGCATTCTATCTCGTCCCAAGAAGAGAAAGAATACCTCTGTGGGAGCCTACTCATCAATGGAATGTAGGCAGCCGCGGGGAACATGCGACTCTCCGCCGGATGGCGACATTGACGATGGCGATGATCAGGAGATCAACGCAGGTGGCTGGCTTCCTTTGTCACCGGGCCTTGGGAATCGGGAACGGGGACGGTAGGTGTTCTACAAAGATTACACTTATGTAAGATATATACTGACAGCGCCAGCAACTCGCCAGCAACTGCATCATCTAAAGGAATAAGAACGATTCCAGACGCAGTCAGCCCGTATGCTAGCTTTGTGGGCTCGGGTTTCCAGGATAACGACAATGCAGTTTGGAGTTCTGTCCAGATTGGCGGGGTAGACTCTCCACTGGTCGAGAGCCATATAAGGGGTACAACGAGCATGAGCATGACTGTAACAAGAATAAAGAACGCTGGTGGTACGCAGACTTTTATTTCGTCTACCACGAGCTAGTTGAAGCAGCTTCGGGCCACGAATATCAATTTAAGGAGCACCGAGGAGAGAGACAATTTTACACTTGTTTGAAATGTACTTGGTCAACTTCTTCAAGGCTGATTGTTCAGGCACTGGCATACACTGTAGATTGGCTGTAGATTAAAACAGCAACTTTTGAAACCATGCGCTTCGTCTGTATGTATCTGTCCTTCGTTGAATACAATAGTGGCGTAGTTAGGCGCATGATGTGCATGGCGGGGCAAATTAAGGCAAAATATGTTGAGGTTCTGATGCCAGTACTCTAGAAATTTGATTCAGATCCCATAATGATGCCGCCGAAGCAGGAAATGCCGCTCATTTCTGCCTTCAGTCTCCATGAGGGCCTTGCAATAAACCTGACTCTACCTCCGATTGACGAATTCCCTTTCCCACGTAGTTTCGTTCTCCACAAGATATACTGGTGGACACCCTTGGCTGCCAAATTGATCTTGGAATAAAAAACTAAAACAGTGCGCTGAGGCGGGGTCATTGCTGCCCTCCTGACGTGGGCGAATGTCATTAAGACTGTAACATACCCCGGCACGGAACTGCTAAATATGCCGCTGTTAACCATGCGTGTGATGTGACATTTGCACGTGCATTGCTGCCCAATTCATATGCCTAGGACTGAGGACTTCGATAGAGCGCCACCAATTTATCAAACGCATGGGCAAGATTACTGGGCTTCAGAGTTTTCCAAGCCTCCACAGAGGGATGTGTGTTTTTTCATAATTATACATGAAAACAAGGACAATGCATGCCACTGTATCATCACCAGGCAGCGGTGTAAAATTCATTCCTCAGCCTCCTACACCGCCTCAGTCACATTTCTGCCCGGCATTTCCTGATGCCATTGCCTGTATTGGCCTCCCATTCTCTCTTTTTCGTACCAATGGACCTGTCAACTCTCCTGTCCTCCAACCACATTGACGTTTGAAGAAGCGCAGTCTTCAGTATGGCTGAAGGCTCCTATCCCATCCAGAGTGGTCAACCCAATCCGCTTCCCCATGCCGAAGATAACAAAGATGCATTAGAGAGGATCTGGGATACATACGTCGCGCCCTGCAAACATGTTCTGGGCCGAGACGACCAACCTCAGGATTTGGAAGTGTGGATTAAAAACGTGCATGAGCTGTCGCAAAGGGTGGAAGAGCATAACCACCACCTCACGAACACTGTTCAACTCATGTGGCTTTCTCTCTGGGAGAAGGTCTTTAATACTACGATGTGTGCAGACATTTTATCGACACGCAAAAACTTGTTCAATGAGATGCAGTCTTGGCCAGGCACGAAGGTGGAACCTGATGAAGATCCCGGGGAAGAATGGACACGCTTGAGCTGCGACACGCCCGATGGTCTCACAGCCGAGGTCAATAGCGCTGATAGCGTGGTTAGCTCGCCTTTGGCATGTGGTGAGAGGGATCAGACAATGCAACAATTAAAACAAACGTACGATACGGGTCGCCAGACCGACAATCAGACAGGTTTTGAGTTAGACCACCCAGATGCCTCACATCACTCAGGCACGGTCACAGGGGAAACGTTGACCAAACTCAAAACGCGTTCCAAATCTGCCAGGAGCGATTTTCATCCAAATAGGAATGCCCGCTATATGAGGTGGGCTTTAATGAAAAGCCTGGAGGAAAACAAGGCACATATTGCCTTGCAGTACGCCGACTTGTATCTGGGCTCAGCTGGGTCCCTTCACGAGAAGCTAGATGCATTCCAGCTAAAGTCTCATGTACTTTGGCTTCTGGGTGAGTCTGAAAACGGTGTCAAGACGGCCTTGTTGTGTATTTTCCTCTGCCTGAGGTCCAAAAACCCATCTCGTGACACGATTGGGATCGCGTCATCGGCCGCTTTTCTCGTTGGATCCTGTGCTGAGACCCAGATGATATTTGACATAGCCGAGGACTGGTACACGGAAGCATCTCGAATGATGAAGTTTATTTTTTCAGAAAACCACTCCAGCACCATCACATTTATGTACTGTGCCTATCGGTCCGCTTTGAAGCGTAAAAACCTACTGGACTTCTTCAACGCTGCCGAGTATGAGGTCTCCGATGTCAAATACTACATTCAAAAGCTTAACCAGCTTCTGAAAAAAGGCAACCAAAAAGAGTTTGAGGGGCGGGGCCACTCAGCCCTTCTGTATATCAAGACTGCAATCGCAGTTCTTGAGCTCAAGCTCAAGCTTTGACGTTAATGAGCTTCATACACTCCTCAATGAACTAGCTTTACTTTTACCGCGGTAGCTCTTTTCAACATGCATAAAAAGGCTCAATTCACTATTGGTTCATAATCGTCAGATGATACCCCTACCCGGCTTTTGTTTTGGTCAAGCGATAGATCAGTGACCTGGAATCCAAAGGGCTCATTTCTGGCATATACACTCGAAAGGTTCGAACTGGAAATTCCATTGCCCTTGTCCACCGATGCAAAAGGATATCACTTCCATGTGCGCAGTCAGCTTGCGGAAACTACTTTATTGGTGGGAAGTGGTAAGGAGAACCACTTTGACCATGCCAAGGAGAGAATATTGAATGCTATTCGGCAAGCCATAAGACTTATTCCATCTGGTGAAACAAATCGTATCCACCGCTTCATGATGAAGATCAAGGACTGCAAAAGAGTAACATGAAATCTGTCTGTAGAGAGTATGTTGCTTGAGCAGTATAGATATTAACCACTCTAGTTAGTAGTACTCATATCATAGCTGTTTGTATTCCATGCAAATTCTTCGCTGTGTCAGCGTCTAGTCATCATGACGCTCCTGTACCGAAGCAAAAGCAGCCCAGACTTTAACTCCATCTAAACAGTTAGCTTCAATAGCCTCATTCAGATGGCTTAGTGACATAAAATTATAGCTAGCGCGTTTCGCATAACCCATCTAGTTAATGAGAAGTCTGGGTGTCGCACATGCCCCTTGCATGACACGCTGTGACGGCTTCCGCTAGTCCAATGTGAAAATATATCGTAACAGGACGTCGACAGGAATGCGGACTACCCAATGTGTCGGCCCAGCCCTGGGCAAAGCAGTCAAGAGTTTGAAGCCATACCAGGTCAGAATCCCTGCGGTCATCTGCGGTGATGGATGTGCGTGTCGCATGCACGCCGACCCCACGCCGTATATAACAAGTTCGAGCCGTCATCACTTCACTCCCGAGTGTTGAAAGAAATTGGACTCAGGTTTGAGCAGATTTATCATGTACCCATGGGCCGTAGTTGGGAATTGGTAATATGTATTGATGCGACTGTAATTGCATGAGGTTTCTTGAATTTAATCTGTCTCTATTAGGTGACCGTTTAAGATGGCCCCAACAGCATCCATGCTACAATTCGTCAAGTAAGTGCTTGAGTCGCCATATAAGGCAGCAAAACACTCTGTGGTCGACCCAATCGCGCCCCATAGATATCTGGACAAGGATACAGACTGCAAGTAACGCAGCCGGTAATCGCTCATCTTCTCGTATATAACTTGCTCGACTGACATCTCTCTAACACTGCACGCCCTATGGTCCCTCTAGCATTCATAATATTCCAGGATGTTTGTAGCTAGACCGCCAAACGAGACAGTCCCACCAGTGGGCGGGCTGAACACTAGCTCCTACGCGTGGTACCAGCAGCTGAAGAAGTACGAGGTTGATAAGAAAATAGGTGCTGCTAATAGCGCCAGGTATCCTAGTTTACACAAAAGACTCTTAAATCGTCGAGCTATCCTAAACAAAACCGACTACACGTTGTTTAAGCAATGGTGGGAAGAACTTTATAGAAAGGAGGGGTGGTCGATAGACCTTGCCCTTATTATTATCGACTGCCCAGAACATTATCGTCGGTTGTTTCTCGTATCGATGGGGCGAGAGAACAGAGCACTTGCGAGTCAGATCTTGCGGGAAATAAGCCGGATCCAAAGGGAGTGCCCTACACCACTCTTCTCCACAGTCGCGACCGAGCATTATATGCGGGACCTCGGTATTGAAACCTACGCATATTGTGGGGGAGAGTTCAAGATTGGAAGTGATATGAAATGGTTCGAATACGGAAGCAAACCATGGCATTTGGCTTGTTTCGCTTATTGGGAACGGTCGAACCTGAAGTTATCCACGAAGCAGGTTGTGGCTGAATCAAGTCGCAACCTGAAGTTATCCACGAAGCAGGTTGTGGCTGAATCAAGTCGCAACTGCTGTTTATGTGGTAAAAGTCTCCATGTTGGAGACATAGTAAAAGAGAATTCATGCAAAAAACACCAATATCACACAACATGTCTTGAGGCATGTCAAAAAGAGTACTGGCATTTTGAGCCTGTGCCAATTGAGTGTGAATGTTTGCCAGGATAAAATTGAAACTCACATACGATGAACGGAAATCCATAGAAGAGGTTATTGGAATGCGCGGAGGCTTTGATGTAGATTTGCTTCTATAGGGTAGTCTGAGCCAGAAAAGCTCCTTTATCAGTTTGGCTAATATCCAGCTACATATCTGCTGCCTCCTTGTGAACCTTATCTTCAACCAGGTCACTCGCAAGATGCTCTAGACCCGTGTCTCCGCTTTGCCCCTGTGTTCGCCTCCTCCTCACGGGATACGTCAGGGATTGGGGTATCCGGTTACCCAAGAACACATAAACGGCACTGCATACTTTTCCCAATCCAAGCCTGGGAGAGAAACTTTGACTAAACTTGAATGTTGTATCAAAGAAACTGGCCGACGTACAGATACTGAGAGGCCTCAATCAGCCAGTCTGCTCAGTAGCCTGCTCCGAAAACTCATTTCTGGTTGCTGGCGCCCCCTGTGACCATACAATTTGCATCTGGCGTACAGATACGGCTACGCTTGTACACACATTCGATGGTCGTGGTGAAGTGGTTCAATTGTATTTTCTACCCGATTTGTCACTACGTGCAGTCTATTCTTCTGGTGCCATAGATCAAGTCTGGCAGGCCAATATTGCCTTGTCGTTGATGGGTGGGCAATCGAAAGGCAAACACCCAGCTGGGACAAAGGCCAGTTCACGCCTTACCATACTACATGGTTGGGTTTTGTGCCGGGACCAAAAACTCGTCTGGCTTCCTGAGGCATACAGGTCCGACTGCTTGCTTGCTTTCGGCTCGATCATTGTCGCTGGTTGCTTGTGTGGTGATGTTGTCCTTATCAACCTCTCTCGCGCTCTACCGATTGTGTAACTAGTCTCAGGAACAGACTTTCGAGTCCATGATAGCATCAATAGCTAGGGAGCCAGAATAATGGCACCCACAACCCTTTTCTAGCCGAAACCAGATTAGTACACCTTCTGAAGTACAGTAGCGGTTATGGATACGTACGTCTCGGTGTCTCCATGTGGGGGTGGCCCGGCGCTCCCATGACGTGAGGCAACCGATGATGAAAAGCCACGCAAAAGGTCCGACGTAAATCCACCAATAAGTAAGATCATAACAGGGGAAAAAAAAAAGGAAATCACAAGACGACTTGTATTACTCCAATAACACTTCTTCTTTACGTGAAACCCATACCAGCGGCGCGGAAGCAGGTCCGTGGCATATCGTTTCGTTGCTTTTACACGATACTGCGCTTTTCAACCACCTGTCTAGTAACGTGTTCTTTTCATCAACAGAGATGCAGCCGTGGTTTGAGTACGACGATTTTTATGACCCAAGTTCAGAGTTCAGTGACTCCGCAGAGTCGTCGTCCGTTTCAGACAGTCCTTTACTTTACAGAAGCGAAGACTCGCCGTCAGCCAACAATCAGGTATGGGCTCGCTACTAACTATCCAACCTTCCCCAACGGAGCTCATCTCCTGGCTTTCTAACTTGGAAGGGAGCGAACGTCAGCGTTCACGCACACCCACGAACAGTGGTTGACGAATCTTGTGTATAGGATCCTGAGCCAAAATTCCCACCAGAAGGGATTTGGCAACACTCATATACTGGATCCGACACAGAACTCGTGTTGAAGGTGCGTGCCGCGAGTACCAGCTCTGGCGACTACATCGACCCGAAACATCTTCTGCTGCCTAATGGGAGAGACCGGCGGCCAAGTTCATCTCACCGGCAAGATATCCAGGAGTACACCACTTCATCGGCGAATAATGGCGAGATCGAGCCAAAAAGCACCTCTCAACCACCCTGCGTGGTTTGTGCGGCACTTTATTGGGCCACCCGCTGTGACAGCCCCGGAGATGCACTATTGGAGATAGCGTTGCTTCGACTACAGAAATTCGAATCAACTCAAACCGGGTGCGCAGTTTGCAAAGGTTGGTGCGCGTCCCAAGCTCCGCAGGGAGAAAGAGGCGCTGTGCTGTCTGCGCCAACTCTGGGGCGCTAAAGCTATTTAGGCAAGTATGGAACTGGTGCAGATATTGTCGAATCAGCATTTTGTTCCGTATTTGATGTGTCCCTAGTTTGGGCTCGCTCGTTCACATGATTCCCCATCTCCTGTTTAATTTTTTATTCGTTATAGCTCCTAGGAGGTGCATATAATAATACATTGTTGGGGCAAGAACCATTCACCGAAATGAGGTTCTTCCTACCTCAGATTTGCTGCAACACACAACATAGGAGTTTCAATCCATAAATATGATTGTGATTTACTGTCATACTGTGTTATACAGGCGAGAGCCAGTCATTTGTCACACTTTAGGCTAAACAAGCATGGAAGCAACAGCCGTTTTCGCCGGGTACTTGATGAGCATTTGAGCGACAAGAAACGGAACTCCGCCGTAATTTTGCCAGAATCTACACAAATGATCAACGACAAAATTACAACAAAACAAACCCTTGCTAGTCGAGAGAAGACAGGCGAGGGCGAATCGAGTAACCGCCAATGCGAGGACGGAGACAGACATCTGGAAAGATTGTTTGTTCGTGCATGTATTTCACTGTCGCGCACCGGTATACCATCACTAGTACTGCCCACAAGGAGGCCGCGCGATAAGGCTTGCGTCCGTCCTAGCTACTGGAGACTTCCATGGTGCGCATGCAAAGAGGACAAAAGCACGGTCGGAACAAGTACACTGGGTCACTAAACAATTCGGAACTAAGCGCCCGACCTGCAAGGCAAAATTCTTGCAGGAGAAAGAGAGATGGGTGCTAGCACGTGTAGCCACTAGACGCGAACTAGTATGTACGGGGGCTCAACCTATTATTATGGCTGCAGCATTAGTGGCGGAGCCGGCTGTGGATGAGTCGTTCACTTTCACTTTGTACAGCGCCGCCGTGAATGAGGTACGCCCGCTCCTTTTGCGTTCAGAAGCGATCTCATCCTTACCCTCCTTGCATTTTTCACTCCCCATGGTAAGCGCCCGACACTGGATGACTGGCTCCCTTCCACATCGGACCCAAAGAGAGAAGCAAGCTCCTTATCTGGGAAAGGCAAACGCAGGGCCGACGAGGGCTTGCCTGCTGCTACTACCGAAAACATTGCCTTCAGGGCCTCTAAACAACGCAAACTCGACCAACGACACCCAGCTCAGGCAGGCGGGAGCAGTGGTATTGGTGCTGTCACCATGAGCGCCGGCCACCCGCAGAACAGCATTGCCACCGATTGCACCGCCAGGCCCGACTCACCTCTATCCACCACGGCGCTAAACGCTGAAGTTCCAATCAGCGAGAGCAACACTACCAGCACCGTCACCATCAACGATAACCACGTAGGAGGTGTTAACGCGGCCAAATACGATGCATCACGTCCGCAAAAAGTACCGTCAGGCTTGCGTGACACCCGCCAATCATGCAGCGAAGCTCCAGCAGGCGAGAGCAAGAGTGCTGGCACCACCAAGGTCTCTGCTGGCCGCATGGAAAGTGTTAACGCGCGCGATGCTAGTGTACGTCGGGTCAACCAGATGTTAGCTGCCAACCTTGTCCTTTTTAGCCCTTGGATACATCCAAATCTCCAACAAGCAAGCCCGGCACACGAGCGTTGTGGTGATGTAGTCTCCGCTGCAACAACTGCTGCTATTGACGTCGTTCCCTGTAGTCGCTACTCGGCCTCGTACAGGCGTGATACGCGGCCACGTTTACGAGAATCCCCAACAGGCAAGAACAAGGAGGGTTCTGTCACCCCCGGTCAAATTCAGAGCAGGGACATCAGCAAACGTGCGGACACTGCCACTCTGGCGGCTTCTGCCGGTTACGACGGCGCTGGTGAGAGTGTTTCGGGGGACCACAGGCCACGCAAGCCTCGGCAATCAAGGTATCGATCGGCGGCTGCAGGCAATTGCAATCCACAATCCAGTAACTCAATTTGCGCGGACACAAAACCTTCCCCTACTAGGCTGCTACGAGGGGGACATATGAGATTACGGCAAAAGCCAGCACCACAAAAAAACTCGATCAGGCCAAGGTCGACAAAGGAGCAGCCGCCGATGCTAAACATGGATTCCCAGACATCCATAGCCCCAACATCAGTGATTGCTGATACGCAACCTGTATCTCCTCCGATACTCAATGGTTCTGTCAAGCTGACGGAGCACGAGCGGCGCAACAGAAAAAAAGCAGCCGCATCGCTCCGGAACAGACCCTCAACTCTTGAGACTACACCGGGCTCTAGTTTTACCAACCCTATCTGCATCAACGCTGATACAAAAACGGGACTGCCAGAAGTAACAGCAGCACAAGTGGCAGTGACTGCTGGTGCACAAAGATTAGCAGACACTCTAGGGAGGGAACAGCGGGTGGCACATGAAATACCTTCTAAAATCGGCAAGGCAACTCTGCTCCTACTTGAAAAGGATGAAATTGTCACAGTTTGGACGCCACCACAATCGCTCGAGAGCATGAGCCTCGCAGAACTGAAACAGGAATTTCCTCTGGAACAGAGCCCTGCATTTCTGGGATTCAGCTTTACCCTCTTCGGGCCGCGCAGGAAGTATAATGAGAAAGTGAGCGATGGCGAAGAGTCTGACTACAGGCGCATGCAATCCTCGATGTCTGAAAAGATAACAGCGGAAGAGGGGAACGGTGTAAGGTTTTCATTGCTTATCGAGGAGTGGGTGGAAAAAGAATCGACCAAAAGAAGAAAAAGAGTCAGCGGCCCGGTCCGACTGCCGGAGAGGTGACAACACAATTGTGGGCATCTATATGTCATTGAAAGAGTTTCTCTTTTTTTTCGGCATTGTCGTAGTCGCGTCTCTAGTGGCAAACTTTCACAGTTGTCGCCAAGAAGGCGCCCACTGGCCGATCTCGGCGCAAATGTACAGCACAAAATTATGCATCTACCCCTTCTCTGTCCAAGTCTGCCGAACTCAAGACTGTCTTACATCCATTCCACAAGCCGAGATCAGGTACCAAATCTACAACCCCGACAAACCCAACCATTGCCAACTTTCTGGAAGAATACCACAAGTGGCGCAAGAACAAACACAAAAGCAATGAAGAAGTATGTGAAATCTGAATTCTTTCGTCTTCTCCGCCATACTTGCCATGGGATTATCTCCTCCAGGCTCCTGGCTTGCAAAGAAGTATCGTCCATGGCTGCAATTCACGCGCTCATCACTTAGGCATAGAGATACATGATTTAAATGATGGGTCTCGCGGGTTCCACAAACTACATGCAGCTCCCGCGTACCTCTGGGCCCAGTTGACTAGTCCGGCGACAGCGACAGCGCGACATCAGGCAGGGACTAGGAAGTGTGCCTCGCTCACTAATTCATCTCGCCGTGTCCAACGAGCTGCAGCCCGGATCACGTGTCAGATGACCTGGGAAACATGTTAAAGGAACAGCTGACTCTCTAACTCGCTCAAATCCATGTTCTCCATTCCATCATTCTTCGTTCGAGAGAAAAAAGATTTTACAGACGCAACATGACACATTCCTCTCCAAAAATGGCACCAGAAGAGTCAACACCCTCGAATCGCCCGGTCGGCTTCTCCGTGGTCATTTTCGATACGCGCGGCCGAGTACTGACTAGGACGCGCGAGGGTAGCCATGGAACAGGTTAGAGAACAATACCGGCCAAAGGCAATACTAAGACAAGGGGAGTTTGCTCGTGTTCATACTGACAACATATTTTCGTGGACAGGAAAACCCAGCGGACACCTGGAGTATGGTGAGAAGTCAACTGCCAGTGCTGTGCTGGAGGAGCTCAAGAAAGCTGGTCTTCCAGTCCAAGAGGTTTGGCTTGCAACTCTGCCCGATGATGTCTTTCCGATCAAGAGTTGCCGTACACTGGGCGCAATATGTAAAATGAAGGATCTCCCTTCAAAGCCGGAGGTATGTTACGCCTGATGATACTACAGACAATCATTTAGAACATTCGGAATTTCTGATACAGAGCAGGTAATAAAGTCAGAGACATGTGAGAAGTATGAACGGCGTGATTGGACGAGCCCCTGGGATCCCGCCGACGAGGCGGACGTGTTTCGCCTTCTCTTCACGATGCCGAGGATGCAATGCAGCTGCCTGGCCGTCCAACCAATCACCACAACTACCAAACGCTCCGTCCAAAAGCCCTCCCCACAACACCTACATGGAGAGGAAATCACTGAGACAGAGTCAGGGTCGGTAAGACCCGTACAGGGTGACTGCTTAGAAATATGTATATTGAGTTGCGGATCGGTTAGCCGCCCATATATATTTACATATATGTACCTTGCTAGCTGGTATAGCTTCTGATTCAACAACCTTCATTATTCCTTTTCCCAATTTATTGAAATACGCTCTGCTGAGCTGGACGCTTGCCAGGAATACGTGTACAGCCGCGAGTTGAGCCCAGCGCGCTTTCTACTTGTCAGAACAGTTGGAAAACTCGATGGAGCCTATAGTCTTGTCCGATCGATTGATTCCTGAATTCAGTTGCCTTATAAAAGACTGCTGCCGCCATCAAAAGCCGACTGCGTACTAATCGTTATAATACGTAACGAAGACACTTCGCCTTCAAAACAGACATATAGCGTATTTCTGATTAGCTGTTGACGAGCAGTCCTGTGCCGCATATGTCCAATGTATGGCAAGCAGTGAAAGCCTGTATTTGGCCCCAGATATGCAGAGACATAGCCGACACAATGCAAAGGTGAAAGACTTGGTGGGAGCTGCCTACAACGTCAAACAAGCCCGGAAACCAGCACTCAGGCACTCGAAACTTCAAATCATGTTAGACCACCCCACAATGCACGCCAGAATAAGGAACATACCGCATATACAGTGGCTCCTGCGCCATATATCGCAAGTTCCAGTATATACCACTTCATGCCCGAATGCTGAAGCATATACGCGAGACCATGCAGGTACACCCCGTGCAGTAAGGGGATGAATGCAGAGGTGCCGAAGGCTACATACATGGCCACTCTCACCTCCCGCCAGCGTGACGTTCCAAACGCTGGCCAGCACGCCAGCGTAGCGATCGCGACCGCGAGGATTGTAACCTAGACGGAGCATGTTAGACTGCAGGGACGGACGGACGGAGGCTAGATATGGAGCGGTTATCCACTCTGAGTGACTCACAATACACCAGTGAAGTCTTTGCACGGCAGCTTCGCAGAAGAAGATATAATAGATGCTAGGAATGAAGGTACCTGCAGTCGCAATGACAATGCCGAGCAGATCCATTCGATGCCAGAACCGTTCGACCTTACGCGAGTAGGGACTAGCCAGGTGGTACATGGTGCTACAAATGAGACAGAACTCAGCACTGCAAAAGAAAATCCTGAACATAGTGTAGTCTGTTTCTGACACGTTAATGAACTGAGGCTGCGAGAGCATTCGCATTACGGTGGTGGCGGCTAGCGGCAAAAGTGTTGCACCGACCAAGTGAGTATACACATTGACTGTCTCATTGTGCAAATACGTCAGGCTGGCCAGGATTTCCCATACGTCTGCTTTTGTCCGGCGATAGCTGCCAAGGATAAACGGATCACGCCGCCACTTGGGAACCTTGCGCCATGCCAAGGTCTTCATTGTCGACGAAGTGGACGGCTTCATTCCATCCAGAGCATATGGGCGGCTCAGTGTGGAGCTCGGGTGTACACCATCGCTTTAGTAGGACAATGGTGAACTTTCGTTTCCTCCATTTTTGGCGTTTGGTTACTAGTGGTACGTATCAAGTCGGTATCGCGGTACCTGCTGCACTGGTATTACGCGGGAAATGAAGGAATTCCACGCCTCTCCTTTCCACTGTAGACTGTCTGCCGGCCTTCGCAGTAGGTACCGGTACTTGTGGAGGGAAGGAAAAAGCCCGTTACATGGAAGCGGAGGTTTATTATTGCCCCACCGAAGTGAATACGACTACGACTGTGCTTCTGTGACAGGTATGTACTGCTCGTGTGGCTGGCCAACCCAAAGCCAGAGCCTTACCTACCACTAACGATTTCGTACCGCCTTGCTTCTGCCTCAGGAGCAAAGAATTACATGGAAAATTTTGACACCCCCTTGTGACGACTGGGCAATTTGGTACAAAGCCCATGTTGTCTCTGCCGAGAAACCAGCGTGCTCCTCGCCTGAAAAACAAAGGCGAAGGACATCGCCATCCACTGTCCTCTCGACTTTCCATCAATACAAAGCAACCCCAACGTGGTTCAATACCGGCATGTAACATCCGAAACGGCGATGGAATAAAAGTAAGCTGACGAAAGAGCAGGTCAAGATGGAAGCATTCCATTACGACGTTGAAACAGGACAAGGGATCATGGCCCCATGCTGCGAGCGAGGAATCCGAGAATGGCTCGAAGGAGTACTGGAGTCTCACTTGCTAGGCCATCCATTTTTTGAAATTGAATTGATAGGTACCCATTTGATCTATGTTACGAGCGTACGTGATGCGAGCGAGGTTCGGGATGTCATCAAGACAATCGGTTTACTCGCTGTAGGAGGCATGAAACAGGCGATCGTTTGTGACAGAGGAAGAGCCTTACACGAGTTTAACATAAACATCAAGAGGCTGGAACTCAATGAGGTGGGGGGAAGAAGAATGTCAGGAACTCGAAGTAGATATCGCTTCCAGAATGCCATAATACTGGTGTGTGATGTACATCAATCTGCTTACTTTGGCAAGGTGTTGTCGTAGCGATGATGTAAGGGGAGTGAACATGCGCTTGATATAACTGCAATACCGATGGCAACCGGGTACTGTTGCTACACGCGATCAGAACCAGATGGAGAATATATTCATATACATGACAGAAAGCGATTTTGGTTTACGTAAGGCTGACTTTTTCTACCAGCACGGAGGCGGTGGCAAACTATAAATCAGGGCGTGAGTCACTGCTTTTTACATTTCTGGGGCTCCTAATACTTGGTCTGCCCTCTCGCTACTATAAGGTGGCTCCGCTGCTGCCCATGTTTCTTTGCAATAATGAGGCTGACCAAATGTTCACACCGGTGATAGTAGGTCCTGCTTGACATTTGAGCCATGGCTAACCTACGAAGCAGCTGTTCAATACAAGCACCCTACCAGATTCCGGGAAATATTTGACACTTCTTCTTCTTCTAATTTCCGCTATGCTGGGACTTTCACCTCTGCCGCCAAGTACTCTAAAGGGGTCTTCGTTTCCATCGTAATCCAGATCCCAGCCATACTGGGAGCATAAAGCATCGGAAAAACGCAAAACGCGTGGCCAATGTAGCTGTCTGGCAGGGGCCATCTCTGTACTGTTCCGCCAGGCCACCCACCCCCTTTAGTGGGTGTGTAGCAGAATTCAACCGCATATGGAATCAGTTACTCCTGGCCACCCAGCATAGACCCCCGATTCAGTACCAGCCCCTTCAATGTTTGTATGGTCAGCGTGGCCACGTGTTTCTCCACAACCAGGAGCTCAAACTCGAGCGCGCTGGTGTACATAACGGGTTCACTTCTCATCACGCAGGGCAGCAATGAGAACTACAATTCAGTTACCTTCCTTTTTTTCATAATCTTCTCCCTGATCACTTGTACAGGTACTTGCAAGTCGTTATGCCGTCACTACCAGGCCCAGTTGAGCTACCCTCAAGTGTTATTGACATCGCCTGTCGATATTGTTGGCAACCAGCTTCCGAGACCGATCCGCTCATTTCCCCGTGCGCTTGCAGTGGCACTGTCAAGTATGTGCATCGAGGGTGCTTGGGCGGACTCGAAAGGTGTCTCGAATGCCGTGAAAAGTTCTCCCATGAAAAGGTTTACAAGCACGACATGCCAACCTGGCTACCTGCTCCCGTCATACTCGCGCGCACAGGCGAGTTTCTGCATCATGATCTTCTCTCTATAATCTGCCAAATAGCCGCTGAGGCCGTCTGGCCTTGTTTATTATCATTTTCCGTCAGAATCTTGTGGTCTTTTACGTTCTTCTCCGACGAGCTTTTGGTGGTAGTGCGAGCGGTGCGTGCAGTTTGTGGGTCATATCTCTATGATGAGATGGCTCAATGCCCTTCTAGTCCGCTTCTGGTTAGAAATATGACAAGTTTGGCACAGACTGCTGAAATTATGAGGCATCTGCACAGCGCCAAGTTTGGGATTCTGCTCTATGCTTTCCTGATGACTTACTCTTCGCCCGCTTGCTTTGGTCGCACCGCTATCTTTCACATCTTGACGCCAACCGTTTTGATACATCGGGTCATCACTGCAGTCATTGAGGGGCAACTCATCCAACGGGGCCTCCATCAGATCAACACTTACGACGCCTTTGTCACGCTGCTACATCCCACCGGTCACGCCGTTACTAACCCCCTTGTCACTTCCGATATAGTCGATACGGCTTTTACCTATGTTGCTGTTCCATACCTCATAGGCTGCATCACGGTCAGGATCATAGCTCAACCAGCTCAGATTGCCGGCACCATTGTCGAAGTTTCCAAGCCCGCCCGAGACGCAATTGTCACAGTTATCTCCTTTTACTCCCATGCTGTTATAAACAGAGCATCAAGCTTTCTCCGTACCGGTGACGTTCTTTCACCCGCTCTGGCTACGCGGGCCTGGAGCCCAGATACTCAGATCGCAGCAAGAACCCTGGACTACTTGCTCAGTTTGGCCAATGAATATCGACTTTCGTTTGTCGGCCGCGAGTTTCTTTTGAATGTAATGATCCGGGCCTCTCGTTTATTCGATGACTTCGAGAATCTTGGCCTAACAGCTGTTGGAACTGGATTCAACTCGTGGGACCGTCTCATTTCCGGAGAGGCCGATCCTCTAGTGGCACGCTGGCCCGACTCCGGTCGACTCAAGACCTTTCTAGCCGGAGGCGTGGTCATTTTTATGCTCAGCTCTCTAGTCCCGAGGCGCAATGATCACCGCCCGCTTACGATGGTCATAGGGTGGTTGCCGGACGTGCAGCTACTTTGTGGCATGATGAGGCTACTTTTGTTCTACACCATAGACTGCCTTCTGTTTCCATTCTACTGCGGTTTTCTTCTTGATGTAGCACTCGTTCCACTATTCGGGAACACGCCTGTACTATCGTCCGTATTCACACATGTAAATCCCGCCATATCAGTATTTGTGCACTGGGTTGTTGGCGACTGGTACATGTTTTGCTTTCGCCGATGCTTTATGACGCGCCGCGAAGTCCCGCACGAACTTTACCTGCATTGTATCAGAATCGTCAGTGCTTATGATTCGAAGACAAGTATCGCTTCGGAGCTTGTGGAGAGATTAGTTTCCGCATTCATGTACGGAGCATCCATTTTTGTATTCGTTGCAGGTGGACTGCTGGGACTCTCATTCATGCTACCCACGCTGCTTCCAAGTCACACAGCATCCAATATGGCAACTCTGCAGTTCCCTGTTGGTCTTCTCTATTACCACTTTGCACAACCCACGGAGGAGATCGAGGAGAGCGTTACGCAGTTGGAGACACTCTACAGGTACTCGTACCCTGCCTTGGCAATTCTAGTTCTGATGCTGGTTTTGATCGTGGCAGGAACTAGACGATGGATGTCTTGGGTGCGTAATAAGGAGTACGTTGAGAGAAGGATAAAAGATCTAAGGTAGCTAGAGGAACAGTAATCACGGTTTCCTCCATTTTTGGCTTCTGTTACTAGTGGTGCATACGAAATCGGCGTCAGGGCACCTGCTGCACTGGTATTACGCCTGAAATGAAGGAATTCCACACTTCTCATTTCCATTGTCGACTGTCTGTTGGTTTTCTGTTTGTGGAGGGAAGAACTAAAGCCATTAGACACAGTATAATATTGTACATGGAAGCTGAGGTTAGGGTAACGAGCCTCAAATATCACCTCACGGAAGTGTATATGTACATAGGTTGAGCTGTCGCCGCGGAGCTCATAGATCAATGTGACAGTAGTGTAATGAGCAAGTTGGGATTTGAAAGTGATGTCCCAGATGACGAAGGGTCTAAGCGGGAGGCAGCCGTAAACGAGCTTAAAGGAGATTTACAATTGATGCAGTGCCTCGCAAACCAAGCAGCTAGTCTGAAGCGACTGTGCGCTATGATACAGGGTAACACGGCAGTTGAGTCCGAGTTCTTATCCCGATATGAATCTATCAGGGCCAATGCAGCAACAAAAGTACAATCTTGTCGTAGTTCACGGGCTGATTACCGAGCTCATGCGGTGCATGCACCAGAACCGTAGTGGAGATACAGCACAAGCAACAGAAATTGATGGATCGCCGATTTAGTCAGTAGTATCCAGCCAGCCTATTGGCAGAAAAACAGCCCTCGGCATATATTTTCATCTTGCATTCTAGCTCTCTGCAAGACTTTGTACACCAACCACCAGATGCTATTCCGAGCCACCGAACTAAGGGATGGTGGAAGTATGGTACAATTGGGGGCTCGATGTACGGGGATTATTAGCTAGATAATGTATTAATATATATATTATCGGATTTCATGAAGATGCCAGTGTACCTATCACGCCCCTTGATTTCATTCCGCGGATCTGGGGTGGAGATCTGGAGGGCCAGAGCAAGGTTAACAAAAGCCGATGGACAGACTCATGCACATACAGACGACAGCAACATAGAATTTATGCACGCTTCAACGAACATGCCATATATTCAGATATTGGCAAACTATTCTACGCACTGAACCATACGAAAAAGGGACATTCGCCGTTCACGTAATGTCGACATGAACAGTGAGTGCTACAGGACCAGGGCCAACCGCACCACCGATCCCATCCACGCTCTCCATACCTTTCACGTAGGCATTTTTTCCCGTGCCGCCAGGATAGATGGTAGAGCAGACTTCTGCACTGCA
>FWCC01000233.1:5535-28049 GCA_900169235.1 Zarea fungicola | reverse complement strand
TGACCAGGCAAGCCAGTGTTTCCGACGTAGGCTATTTCAGTAGCCGTAGCACGCTTCTTTCCTCTACAAAAGGGAATATAGCCACCGGACCTAGCAGTTGTGGTGCTATCAGTCGAGCCTGGATGAGCAAGTGTGCCACCGGGCACGAAAGGCACAAACCTGCGAGCGTCGATCCGCCGCTTGGCGTTGTGGTTTGCATAATGGCTATGGGATGGATGGCCACCAGCAATGGTAGCCAAGGCAACTGCGGCGGAGAGTTTCATTGGGGAATTTGACACTGCAGAAAATCAGTCTTTGTCTGATGAATTCATATTAATAGTCGTCGAGCTAGAAAGTCGAGCTGAAGCGGAGAAATTCCTGATGAAAGCATTAGGTTCCGGTCATTCTTGGCTATGTACCACTGATATACTAGTATTGGCATCAGCACCGGCTGAAATAATGCCTTCCAAAAACACGGATCAGTTGCCTGTATTATAGCCTCCCTTGCGCGCGCGTAGTCTGCATGAGTGGGGTGGCATTATGCTTCAGTACTAGGCAGAACCGTGGGTGAAGCAGTCACTTCATGCTCAGGCAGCAGGGCCTGGACGGAATAGGCTGCTCTCTGACGGTATTTCTGCTGCACTTGTCAGAAGACTTGCAGCCCAGGGGGAGAAAAAAATGCACCATTGGATCTGGACACCATTTGCGCCCTTGTGTAGTTATCGGCGCGGTATTACAACGGCAGTGGCGCCAGTATTGTCTCTGCAAAAAGCTGGTTTAGAGGCAGCCGCTGAGCAGCTTCTGCTCACTACAAAACCACAGAAAACTGACAGTAATCCCGGTTGGTATACTGCTAACGTACAAGATGAGGGCTAATTTTTACGTGACACTTTGTTTTGCCACTTTTACGGTTGCCTCACACACAACTTCATTGTTCCTTGAAGTTCCTCTACATCAAGTCAGATCAGATAACTCAGGAACTGGTGCCGCGACTGCTACTTCGTCCAGCAAGATGCCGCGATCACTTGATTCCAGCCAAAGTCCAGGATGCGCACCAACCTCAACACAAAGCTCTGCATCGAGTGTACAGACGAGTTCTACCGCTGGGCTATCAAAGAGTCCATCAAGTGGCTCAGCATCAGGCTCGTCGCCGACTTCAGAATCCAATTCAGCCTCACATACGGCACAGAGTATGACACCTAGTTCAGTATCTAGCGCAACGCCAAGTACGGTGCCTTCTCCAGGACTCAGTTCCGCGGCAACTCCAGCATCTAGTCCGGCGTCTAGTCTAACGCTGAATACAACATCTACTCCGGATTCAAGTTCAGTGCTCACTACAGCGTCAACCACAATGTCAATCACATCGCCAACCACAATGTCAACCACATCGCCAACCACAACGCCAAGACGTATTGCTGACGTCTGTACAAAATGCTGGCTCGATAAACCTTTTAACGAGACTTTTACCTGCTTATGTTATGGAAAGTTGATCCCGGGCGACTTGAACCACTATTTATTGAATGAAGGAGGCCTTCTTAAAACGATGAATCAGTGAGTTCGCCTCGTACTCTCTCTCATGCCTGTGCTAACTACGCACAGTGGAAACTATGGGGCAAGCTGTGACTCTTACCTTATCTATGGGTTCCATTTCTACGCGACATGCTCCCCAAGCTCCCCAAGGACTGCCGCTTCTATATATATAGGTACGCTCCACTAGTTGGGGGACATTTTCATACTAACTATTCATAGGATGGGCAATTAACGTCGTTAGTGTTGAGGGTACAGAGTATCAATTCGCCCAAGAATGACGAGCAATACACTGTAGTGATATCATGCAGTCTTATCGAACACATATGTCCATTTTTTGAGCCTGTGACTGTTTGGAGCTATTCATTTGTGGCACAGTAAAGAGAATGGTACTGACACTTGCATTGACTGACTCACAATCCAGGTCCAAGATTTGAATGTATATTTCGGCAATTAGTGCAGCAAGCCAAGACGCACTTCAATTTTGCTGCCGTATCCGAATTGAGCCGACTGGACAAGGCGAAGGGAAGGTACCGCCATGATATTCCCCGACATACCACCAATTACATTAAGCCAGCCAGAAACCACGGCGCAATCGAACCGGAGCGCTTCCAGTACCCAGATTGGGCTTACTCTGGCTACTGAGTTTGGCTGGTAAGGGTTGTATTGGGCAGAAGCCCTACGCCTTGGTACTGATCTGATCGAGTCGTCATCGGCTGGGAAAGTGCAACCGTACATGATAAGAGTCTTTGCCATAGCAAACGTGTTTAATGAACTGATCTCTTTTAATTTCAATGGCGCCTCCAGTTTGGTACTGGCACACCTCCTGCAATGAAGTACGGAGTACATGGGGTGTGAATGAAATGGCAGACTATCTCCAATCCCAAGTACGGAGCTTTGTGGGGGGATACAGTGGCTTGAACATGGAACACGCTTGTGGTGTGCAGATTGGTCGCTTAGATCCTTTTATAGCTAATCCTTTTTTGTACGATACGAGATGAGTAGGTATGCCTAGAGCGGGGCCAAGACGGTTACGCCGAACTTGGAGTGTGTGGGCAAATACAACAGGGCGAATGCTGGCCCGTCTTTTTTCTCTTGTCTTCATCGAGCATCATCAGTGCGAATTACTTTATAAGCGAAAAGACACGACATCGCCAAGGCGTGTTGACATTTTTATTGATCTGTTGCACCGTTATGCCTTTTTCTGCTTTATGACCAGAGAAGACAGCATCCCGTTCTGACGTGGCATCCTACTTGAAGCGCTCTGGGACAGCAGCAAAACGACGAATAGTAAGGAAACGAGATGTCTCTACGGTCCTGGTTGGTTACTAGCGTGAGACGTGCGATGGGGGTGTCGCAGAGGACACGTCGTTCTCTTTTGTGCCCTCTCGAGCGACGTCGTGGTAGATGCTGTGATTGTGGCACAAAAGATGATGAGGATTGCAGCTCAGGAGACCCGTGTCGCCTCTTACGCGAGCAACAGTTCTGTAATTCCTGGTGGTATGTCTACGTGGAGACGAGTGACAAGGTCAAACTGGAAACGCTAGCGAATGCCCTGAGTAACGCGGAGGTGTCGGAGTGGCGAGAAGCCGACATGACTAGAGCTATTTTTGCCAATGAGAAGGAGCAAATGTGGCAATATCTTTTTCTTGTGCATCGGAAGTTGGATCCAAGTAAAAAGCGTCGATGTGTCAATTGGGGGAAAGACAAGAATGGGATTCGGACCATGATGTTGGAGCTGAAGCTGAATCTTCTGGAGGTCTACGGAGTGCGCTGTTGTGGGCATATTCCTTCCATGCCCTATGAGGTGGTGGAACTTTGGCAGAGAACGGAGAGAAAGGAATATGGCCCTCTCGTGGAGTTGGGCGATCCGCCCTTGGAGGTGATTGCCGGATTTGATGAGGCACGGAGTCGTCTTATACAGGAAGCACGCCGCGCTGGTGGGAAGTTGTCACGCTGGCGTATTTGAATTTGTCGTGGAGCAATGTGCGTGTTGGTGCATGCAATTGAATTGGAGATATGCAAGTACTATTGTCCGGTTCCGCCTATCTGAAAGTGTATATTCGTCCACAGAGCACTGGGCCACAGAGAAAGAAAATTTATGCTCGCTCTCTCCTTTTTCACTTTTCGGTATGCGAGGATACCCTCGTGGCGTGACTTGGAGTATCGTGGTAATATCCAACGAGGCTCCGCGCCAGCCGACCCCCTTGTTGAGTCGAGAATCTTACCGCGCAATTGGTCATTTCGGCCACCTAAGCCCGAGCGTGGGTACTTGGCTTTCCTGTCTGCGTCGTATACGTCCATTGCCCTTCGCAGGTGTGGTACTTAACATTCCAGCCTAGCTTGTACCTTTATCCACTACCCGGCGCCCAATATGGGGCATGAAAACGCCTGCGCCTCTACAATCAGAGCGCCTGAATCCCTAGCCTCCCTCCGTCCTCGGCACCTCGCTTGGCAGTCTACGTACGTGTCGCATTTTATGTTTACAGAGACCTGCACCCTGGTTTCTGTACAGAATACATGTCGCCTCACTTTCACAAGCCTTGGAACAGATGAAAACCATATTCAAATTTGTCACCGTCGTGCATCAGCTGGAGAATATGTCCATCAAGTACTACTACCCGTGTTTTCTTACTGCCAACTAGCGGCAGATTAGCCGCTAAAGCTCAAAAAGACAAATATTGCCATCCAATACCTGGTGCTTGCAGCAACTCAAAAGGTCACAAACCTACTGCAATGCAGGCGGGCGCCCTCTAAAACGGTGGTAAAATAGCCATATGCTAATGGCAGCGGGAGCAGCGGCATCTGCACCGCCGGATGGAAGGTGGTGATGAGAACAATGACGTACGTCGTTGACCCAAGCAAGGGCCGGAGCCCAGAATCAGATCACAAAATGCTCACCCGGGGCACTACACACCCGAAGGACTTGAAGCATTGCAATTCAATTGGTTTCTTGAACCGACTGACAGCCACCCAGGCGGAATCCGCCTTTACACTGTACCGTAGCAATGAGTGCGAGTTCAAGGGTGCCATGAGGGCAATGGGGTTGTCTACTGAAGAAGGCATAAAATGATCGACCGGCATTGGGGCGACCCTTCCACCCTTTCTACATCGAAATCAAGGACTACGGAAGGGAGTAAAGTAACTTGAAGCAAAAACTTAGAGACTTCCAATTGTCGAAGCTCCTTGACAAGAGTCTACCTGTGCCGCAACATTGACAGAGTCAGCCGAGTTTCAGCCGTTACGTTATAAGAGGTTTGCATGAAGGAGGTACGATTCTGCTACACGGTCAAGAATGCCTTGCGTTTTGCCCACTTGACCTGTTAGGATATACCAAGACTAGGTGTGCTTTGCGTGGGGTACACCTCAGCTACGCTCTGTGCATGTAGGGGAAATCCGAGTGGCGACATTGCTTTTATTTTCTCCACATCGTTTGGATGAATGGTCTGGGACGCGGCCTGGACGAGTCTGTGCAGGCGGAGCCGAAGGATCCTCGTGTTGATGGGCTATATAAAATTCCGTTGAACGCTGCCTCACTGTCGTCTCCGACGCGTCACAGCCCATTGCCCTGTCGCCGACGTCCTCAGTATCTATTTTTTTTTCATCTACTGGTAGTTTTTTTTTCTTCAACCATGTCCACCGAATGCATCCTGAACAGCTTCTTCACCGGCGCTAGCCTTAGTTACGCCAGCATGCATCCCTTTACACCTGCCGGCGTGCGGCAACGTCGCGGCTCAGTCGCGCACGCGTCCTGCTACCCAGTTCTTATCCGTTGGCTAGAGACGACCTCTGAACAGGTGCTCTCCCAGTATCCAATTTTCTGGGATTCCGTCCAGAATTTCGATCAGACGGGAACTGTGTATCGCAAACTGCTCCAGTATGAAAAACAAGCCTTGGATTACGTGTACGCTATCGGGCAAAACCTCTCCACGGTTCAATATCTAAAGTACCCTCACGAATTCAATCCCAGGTTGAAAGACCTTCCCCACGGTGAGCTGCCGTTGTGGCAAAGGCTGAGACTGGCAGCCCTGCGATACCTTTATAGCATTAGCCGTGGCTCGAATACGACTGAGGACCATACATTTCTCGTTCAAGTGTGCCGCTCTGTGTTGAAGTAAGATATTGTTCACATGTTATCTCGGCGACTCTAATATTGCGTCCAGGAAGTACAAAGGTTGCTACGCGCAGTTTAGCCCGAAGGGTCTGATCACGATATGGAGCTGTATTCTTTTGTGTTGGTATGCTCTTTTGATGAGGAGCAGTGCTCTGACCGTGATACGTCCAAACATGCTAACTACGTACTAGGGAAATGGCAGTCTTTCCGTACGATCCGCTGATAACGCCCGGACTTCCGCCACCTTGCGACAAAAGCTTGGCTGAGGCCTTTGGATTACCGAGTATGAGGGAGAGGTATTTGAAACGTGTTCGTATTGTCGAGAAGAAAATGAGCATTGAAGCACACCGAATGCCTTCGCCACCGAAGGGTCCTCTGGCCGAATTACGATCCGTTTCTGGTGTCATGGATGTTACGGTGAATATCGTGGAGCTTTGGCCGTGGTTTCACTTGTACAACGCGGGACTTCACGCGGCTCAGCACCGTGCATTGCGTTTTGTTAAGGAAACGATGCGTTACAAATCAGTGCTTCAAAATCAAAAGCAATGCAGCAATAAATTCGAGATATTGGCCTCACGTCTCAGGTATGGCTTTTACCACTTTCAATACAACGTCCTCTAACCAGGCATAGAATCTCGGCCGTAGATGCCTGCATCAATAATGCAATTACTGCGTACACCCGTCAGTACACGTCGTCCCAAGCGTTTGATAATGCTTTGCCAAGTAGAGCATCAAATTATCCCTTTTTGCATGGGTCTATGCCTGTCCCCCGTCTGCCGCCGGCAGTGGCCTCCGCGTTCCACCCTTCCTTCCCTCAACGCAATGTAGACTTGAACACGGAAGATGGAGGCACCGCCGGCACCGCTGTGGAGGCTGTCAAGACTGTAGCTTAGAGAAGACCCGTATTGCCTTCTCGTTTGAGTGATGGTGCGGTCAGTTCAGCGGAGGTGTATAAGAGCGTGGTGGATATCTTGGCCTTGAGTTATTGAGATCTCACGGCTGATCTCGGGAGGTGAAGATTCTTCTTCCTGCCAATCGAAACGCAGGTCCTATGTTGTTTAGCACAATACAAGCAGGAACTAGTCGAACTAGTCTAGAGTACTGAATTCTTTATTAATTTACGCGCCATCGCAGGGGTAATTACACGCGTCAAACTTCTGCTGCGAGTCCAATCCAACAGTGCGTCCTCTCTGGTAAATAAAGTAAAAACTTTAGGAATTCCTTCCTTTGTTATCTTGACTAGTCCTCTACATGTGAACACCGACCACATCCTGTAGTGGAGTGGTGGGTGCTGGCACAGGCACCTGTGTGTAACAAACGCTATACAGACTGCTATTACGCCTACTATTGTTGCTAGAATCGCTCCAATTGCCTAATCTTCTGCTCCCTGGCCTGACGGTGTAGGTGTTCGTCACACACAGGTACCTATGGTGTCTGCTATAGCTTGACAGAAGTTCCGGGACCGGAACGCTGTCGGAGCTCTATCTCGTAAGTGTAGCGCTTACCCCCGTTGTAACTGCACTCAGTTTCAGTCACAGGTACTTCGTCATATTTCCATTCGTTATCGCGGAGGTAGGCAACACAGGTACTATAAGAGCGTTGGTGTTTCCCTGCGGCCCAAGAGTCCATCCTAGAGTCATTGCGCTGAATATACTTCGCTAGAACATCTACTTTTAACGGCCATTTTGTTCGTCTCAACACTTTCATTGATATTAATACGTGTCTTACCAAAAACCATAGAAGTTGGCTTCGGGCGGTCAACATATTGTTCGTTGAAGAGCGAAACCAGCATGAGGTGAACAGCTTCAGCAGATTTTATCCTCCCTGTTGCTGGTATGGACATCCCGGTCTATCTTACACAGCTTCTCAAGCCTCTTTAAGCCATGGCCAATGAAAACCATGTTTCCATTGTCCCCGAGCTCTTTTTCGACGGAGATAATATCCCTGTCGAGAAGCGTTTCCCAAATATACTCGTGGGTCCCTCTTTGTGACCCTAGAGGGACGTCAAAAATGTCCAGAACGTTCATGCTCTATTGAATGCGCTATACTGAGAAAGTATTTTTCTGTGTAATATCAATATCAATATAGGGGACTGTAGCAGATATATATCTCTGACAGGCTACTTCTGTACTGTTTAAAATCCTCAAAAGATGGCGCTGGAACTGTTCTTGGATCCGAACTGCTTGGCCCCATAGACGTGGCCTGTTTGCCATTGAGTGTCCAAACCTGGAAAAAGATTTAAAACCGGATCTAAGAAAATTAAGTAATTTAGATCTCTTTCTGTGAAGGTGTGCGTACTGGTAAACAGCGTAGTTTGGCTTCAATACAGCCAGATCTGGCGGTAACGGCCATGACAAACCGTGGCAGGATAGTCGTGTCATATGGAGACTTGAGGTCGGAATGGTGTGCGAAATCACAATCTACCTTTACAGTCCGTGGACAGAAGCACTAGTCGCCCAAGAAATCAGTCACGTTAATAATACACAGCTCGCTGCCTGATATTGGTTGAAGCGTTGTAAATGCCGGCGTCAACTCCCTGCAGCCAATCCGGACAGGATGCGACGCGTACGGACCAGCCTCGCACACCGCCCAACATAGCAGGTCAACCCGCAGGCGTGGTTGATAGGGTAGGGGCGCGAAGTAGCAGGAATGCGTGTCTTTCGACCGCACGTCTCTTCCTGGCGCAAGTGAAGACAGAGGTGATTACCGAGCAGACACACGCTGAGCAGCGTCGTGCGCGACAGCAACAACTCGCCATGCGGAGTATTGGACACCGCCATTGCATTCCTGGCGGCAGAAGCTTGCAGCAAAAAGAACAGCAAGCGATGCGGCGTCAGCAGCTCGACAGCAGTCCAGTAATAACAGAGGATAGTGGGCATCAAAGACAGCCGTTTCCTACTCATGGCAGTGCAGCACCGACAGCCGGTGGCTGGATGGATCAACCCGATGGCCAGACGGATCAATTGATGCGGCGGCAGCAGATGGATGGGAGCAACCAAAGGGAGGCTTCTACCGCTGTGCGCCAACCGTCTTGCCAGTGACATTAGGTCTAGTGTATATACATGTGTGACACAGAAGACATAGTGTTTACGATTTTCGCAGCTGGTTCTGTTGCCGCAAATGCCCTGGTGGCGAAACATGTGGATGAGATCAATGGAAAAATGCAGATCCGCTACTCCTGACGATACTGTATTAAGCGTGTCTATAGGATCTTAGTTCTACGTACTCGCCAACTATCACATTCAAGGACACAATTGCCTTCTAGTTAGAGAAAGGCAAGTGTTATTGTAAAGTGGATGAAAAACTAGTTCATCACTCATCCCAACGACATTCTCTGTAAATAAAACCTCTTTTCTTTTCCATGCTAGATATCCGGACCGCCAGCGGCTTTGACAGGGCGGTTGTGTCATCTGAAAGGCTTGGGGTAGACATGGAAGACACATTCCACAACTGATGTCTGCAGGCTTGCAAATCTTATGCAGAAAAGCTGACGCTATTTCCAGCGGCGGTTATATTATAAATATTGCTATCAAAGTCATATTACAAAAGGTAACTTGGTTCTCGGCGCCGGCGACTGGTCAGAATGTGCGCTCCTGCAGTTTACAGTTGAGCCGCAAATGGCTTTTCTTATGAATGCAGCTGTCTTTTAAAGGCCAGTTCGCAGTATCTAAGAAATAGTATCTATTTCATGAATCTTGAACGAAGTCAAGTCGCTTTCCGTGGGTCGTATCAGCAACAGCCGCCTGGCTAACGTTTTCTTGAAAGGATGTCTGACGACAGCTCACACTGGGGAAGCACGGGTGAAACGTATGACGATTTGAGTTTCCGTCAACGCAAAATCAACGAAAAGCAAACCACAGAAAAAGAGGAACATAAAAAGCGAAAAACCAAACACCAATGGCGGGGCCGACGTCTCTCATCGACAATTGAGCCTTGCGAGCATGGAGGCTGCTCTTTACACGGCCGTCCGGCCACACCAAAGATGGTGTTTCCCACATCGCCCCCTTTCGCGTTTGAAATGTCCAGAGAGGTTTCCATCATGATTTATAGCGCCTGGCAGCGCCGCCAGTCCAAGACCGGTGACCAGAGGTCGTACTATGACTGGGTTGAAGACTTGACCCTTGCCAACGGGTACACGCTTGATATGATTGCCTGTAACCAGGAGAGAATGTGCCAATTTTATGAAAAAAAAGGTGTCCCGCAGGGTATCGCTTGGAACTACGTATCTTATGTCTCATGGTTTGCCCAAATACTCGAGGGAGCGGAGCTCGGGGATATGTACGCCAGCGAAGGACTGTCTCTGACTGGGGACTTACAAAATTCTACGGTAATGAAACGATGATGGGTCTTGGTACCATACTATACATTGGCCGGTTGTTTGATTGAACGAGAAGCCCTACGACTAAGCGGATAGCCGGTTATGACAGTGCCACAATTTAGTTAGCTGCGACCCATAACAGCACAGTTGAGTATGCAATGAACTCGTGCCATGATGGCCTCCTCCTCCTCCCGCGCTGCTCTCTCTGCTTCGTGGATCGATTCAGTGGTAAGCAGAATACGGTTGTGAATGCATGCACGTAAGTTACGTAGCCTAGCGTAATTCTTATCTAAGCATATATATATAGCATGCAATCAACACACGCTCACAGGCGAGGGACCGGCAGTGCAATGTCTTAAGGTCTGCCGCTCGCAATATGTGGCTTGGCTAGGTTCTCTTGGGAGGTGTGAGGCGTAATTCTTCGCAGAGAGAACGAGAGAAAGGTACCCCTCTCGTGATGTGGTTACCCTCCCTCACACGCCTTGCTGCTAGCAGAAACGCCACTGCCTGGCTATCTGGCGAAAGTGTTATTGGCTAATAACTTTAGTGGGGAGTCTTTGCGGTCTCGTTTTCGCGCAGCACACGGGCTCGTGTGGAACGTATAAGAGTGTGACGTTTGCCAGCCTGAATTTGTATTTCTTTCCACAAGTCCAACACGCCGAAGAAAACTATTCATCACAATGGTTTCGACCGATAAACACCCTGAGACTAGAATCATTGCGGCTGGTACTGATACAGGTCGCGACTGGAGGCAACTTATGTTGAACCAAGATTCAGATCAGCCCAACACGGGGACCGACCGATGCAAGGAGACGGTCCAACACGAGATTTTGGGCAATCAACAGAACAATAACATCCCACCGGGGGATTACATCTGCCTACATAAGAGCCAGACGACCAGCAATGTGGAAGCAACGGCATGCTATCAACAACGCAAAGCAGCGAGCCCTTTGGCAGATCTGCCTGGTTCAGAGGATGAAACGGGAGACTCTGGAACAGCCACCATCATGAATGTCGATACCGACTTCAATAAAACCAGACGGCGAAGCGAGAAAGCTGGTATTACGCTACATCAGAGCACAAAGAAGCAAGAAACGATCGAGGCAATGCATTCGCAGAGAAAAAATGAACACAAGATGCTCTCTGATGAACGGCCTAGCCCAGCTTCCCAACATAATCCCGGTGCACCAGGAGCGGAATCAGACGGCCCAGTCCGGAAAAGGGCCAAGACGAAAAACTCTGGTGGCGAGAATACAGTGGCAAACAACGTGCCGCCGTTTGAGTCACCGCCGGCTCCAAATCTCTGTGCTGGTACTCCAGAAATAAAGGAATTATCTGATGCGGAGACAGAAAAGACAGAAGACGTGTTTCCGCCCGATAAGAAGTGGAACACAGCTGAGGCGTTCAGAAAACGCCCAGTCGACAGCGAAGAGCATACCAGCGACGCTTACATTCAGCCCAGCCCAGTCCGTGCTAGGAAGAACAACAATGGAGGCCCAACAGAGTTACTGCGCGCCCTTTATGATGGAAACATTGAGCTAGCTGGGAGTTTAATCAAAACAGGACGTCAGCTAAACCAAAAAGACAGAGGCACCAAGTGGAGACCACTCACATACGCCATTGTGCACAACTACGTGGACATTGTCCAGATGCTTGTGGAGGCGCGGGTCGACGTTAATACCTGCAGCGTCGATCGGAACGAACATGGGTATCCCCTTTTTCTTGCCTGCAAGTACGGCCGACATGAAGTCGTCAATCGTTTGCTCCGCGATACAATGTTAAGCCTCGGTGGAAGGGACCACAAAGAACGCTCCGCCCTTCACTTGGCAGTAGAGTCGGGCTGCGTTCGCACAGTCGCAGCCCTCCTTTCTCGTCCGATTGATATCAAAGTTACGCTGCAGTTCATCCAGTCTCCGTTACTAGACGCAATTGAAGCGCAAAATGCGGGCATTGTTGAGCACCTGGTTCGGTATGGATTCCCCATCCGAGCACCAGAGCTGGGTAAAGCGTTGCGGCTCGGGAATAAGCCAATTGTCGAAACACTGCTACATTCAGGGAAGATTGAACTTGAATCGGCGGAATGGGAAAACTCGCGAGCGCTGGCCAATGCCGCAGCAGGTGGATTGGCGTGTATCGAATATGTTGAGCATCTACTCAAGTTATCAAGTGCTAAGGAGCGACAAGATGCACTTATACAGGCAACAAGGGCAAGGCACTGGCACACAGCTAATCTCATTCTGGAGCATGACGCAAAGCAAGGCCAAAAACGAAGTCTGTTTTCCGTCTCAGACTCGTTACCTTGGTATTTGGAGAGCAGAGAGCCGCTTCCTGAGTACCCTGATCCCTCTAGTGAGATTGAGTATAGGATATATCAAGAGCATTTAGGGCGGCGTGGGATCTTTCCTGGCTTGAACAGCTCGAAGCATCGTATCCAACAGTATTAATACAGAAAGAAGAAGCAGAATACTTTTTCCAGGACGACACAACGAAACCGGTATTATTTTCTTGGAAGTCACTGGATCCAAATAGGCTGCCATCCCAGGGAAGAATGAGACCAACTGCTTCATCCACCCTGTGTCGACCGGAAAGCATGAATAAAAGAGCTTGAATGTTCAGTTAGCATTATAGTAAATATCATCAATCACTGTTTAAATTCCGACAAATTACGATATTGGAGAATGATGGTACTAGTCTTCTGCAAGTTACTTCCGTTACCGTGATTGTTGCGGCCCGGGACAAGGCGCACATTTTATGGCCTCATTAGCTGTATTTGTGGAAGTTTGGATGTGCCTGGGCGGAAGACACCTGGCCGGTCTTCGTTTACGCGATTGTCTCATGATTCCTTTTCATTCGCCCCTGTCTTTGTCGCAATTCCACTCGCCTCCGAAAGTGGCTGTTATTCTTTATACAAGAATGGTCTTATTCGTACTACCGGTAACCTCCGGCGCGCAACCTCGACGGTCTCAGAGCTTCAGAATGAGTCAAGCTAATGCGATATCACCACCACAACGTAGTAACAGTGACTGGTACCAAGAGCTCAGTAGACACTTGAAAGCAGTGGATGATGGTGAATCACCGGGAGATAGCAACAGCACTCCCTCCTTGCACTGTAGACTACGGGTTCGCGGCTCGTTTACCATTTTTGCGGCACTTGAATACTCCTATGGCACCATTGCGGGGTGGTGTGACAAGTTTTTCGTCACACCGGGAAGGCCGATCAATCTCGCACTTGCTCTTATAGACAGCCCGGAGGTATTTCGCGTGCGCTTTCTTCAGGATTTGAAGGAAAACAACACTGAACTACATTGTAAAATTATAGACATCATAACAGAA
Organism: Zarea fungicola; assembly: GCA_900169235.1. Lineage (NCBI taxonomy): Eukaryota > Fungi > Ascomycota > Sordariomycetes > Hypocreales > Cordycipitaceae > Zarea > Zarea fungicola. The sequence continues at coordinate 14,778 of FWCC01000233.1, read as the reverse complement.
ACACAACAAGACTGCTACAACACACTGGAACTATTCAACACTGTGGCAACCTCGCGCTTTTTGGACTGGCTGAATGTCACTGCATGCCATGGCTGCAACAAAGTGTTTCGAGATGGCCAAGATGTACAATGGCAATGGAACCCATGTGAATGGCATCACTATCACCGTTCATGTATGTCCGTGTGGATCAAGAGTAACCCAGCGAAATGGTGGCAGCGGATTCATTCTCCATCCCAATTCATTTCCCCATTACAAAGGTGGGTTAATACATGCTATATGTGCAAACAACATTTTCAAATTGGACAGGAAATGAAGTGGAATCACTGTCAAAGGCATGCTCATCATCGGGAATGCCATGAGACATGGGAAAACGAGCATCCTAAGCTATTATGGTTGCCGAGGTGGTGTCCGTGCCTGCCAGTCCAAGAGGATCAGAGGAGATGCACCAGAGGGCGTCGTAGAGGACAGAATAGAGACTCGATGTAAGAGCTGTGCGCCTTGTATGTGTGCCCCTGCAAAATTTGATTTCCTGACTGGGCGGTTGAATGGATAGAGTCAAGCCATTCTTTGTCTATGCCTTATTCATATGGTACTGGTCACATTCCACAGCTGTCCTGTTCCTCCCACAGTCCCTTTTGAAGCTCGCGTGTGCCTCCAGAACGCCACTGTTCTCTCAAGTAGTGCGTGGCCTCCACTTTGCGACAGAAATGCAGTTATTGAGCGGCGTCATTTGCAGCCCGGAGAGCGCCGGACGCGTCACACTGTCACCCAGGGTGTTTCGCCTCCGCTTACCAAGCACCCGTTTGTGGAAATACCTGTTTGCTTCTTGCGTCTACCTTGAAGTCACAGAACAGATCGATTGGGCAAGGCCTACTGAGTAGGTCAGCGAGTAACCTCGCCCTGTGTCAGTCTTTGTGCCGCATTTCAATTCCCACGCCTCACTGTATTTGTGCGGTGCAACCAGGACCGTGCCTAATGAAGGCTGATAGATGGGGGCTTAGGTTCCTCCTCCGCCTTTGCCGCACAAGCTATTTTAGATGCAGGGCCTTCCACAGACTCAGAAGTTGGGGAGACTAGGTAGCGCGACCCTTTCTCTCTACGGTGGATCAGCCGGCCTATGCGCCTAGATATCTTGGGGTTGAGGTTTACGTACGTCTATTCAGCCTCTACACTGTGAGATTTGAAACTCGGTACTGCTGCCAGCTATCACGCGCGGTCGCGCCGCAACATTTAGGTGGGAGTACACTCGCGTCAACGCCCAGCATCGTTTCCACACCCGTCGCGCATTGCTGTGCTCCCGCATCCGTTTCACTCCAATCTATACCCCCCCCTAGACTCTACTATACCAAAAAATACCATTCAACCAACCAGCTCGGTGGGGATACTACTGTTTGCCCTATGGTGTGGATCTGAACCCGCAACTCGGGTGGTTTTTGAGGCTGGCTTGATATTGCGCTTTCTACCGCCTGGCATCTCCTATCCCCGCCCACTATAAAGCCGTTACGGCCCGAGTATGTGAATTCCCCTGTCACACCCTATTCTTCTTTCACTGTTGCGTATCTTGACAGCTCCGTTTGTCTGTGTGCTGGGATAACAACACGGTGCTGTTCAATGGCTCTTCCTCAGATCTGCACAAATTCTATTGAAGGACATCATGATGTCAGATTTGCGGCGGATAATCCATATTGCTCGGCCGACGACACCTATGGCTCCAACCTTGTTCCAAAACAGGAGCAGCCCGAGGCTACCCAGCACGTTTTTGGTCCAGATAACATTGCTCAGTGGATATTAACTTACTGTGACACGGGTTGGGATCAATCTGTATTCCAATATATGCACGATAACCCATCATCGGCCTCCCAACATCCGCCAATATTCAACGATGACGACTTGGAGGCTCCGACTCAGCAAATGGGCGAGGATCACGGCCTTGTGTTCCAGCAGGATTTCAAGTCTCTACAACCCGTATTTCAGCAAGAACCCAAGTCCCGACGAAACGGGCCTACTTTTTCCACTCAAGACAAGTCTCTACCCTCCCTCACCTCTTCGACCGCCACTACCAAAGCTCAGACAATTACGTACAACGAGCCCGAAAGTCCTCTCGACGAGGTCAATTTTAAGTCACCCGTCGACGAACTTATGAAGATCACCCAACAAAGAAAGCCCGAGGCTAGGATTGAGCCTTCTCAAAGACGTACTCCTGACCTCACTGCTTGTGCTGACCACACCGGGTCCTCCGCACCAGGCACCTTTGCAGCTGCTACGGAGAACCAGAAGAAATGGGCTTGCGACGATCCACACTGCAGCAGGATGTTTTTGTACAAGTCGCACTGGGATGCTCACCGGCGGGTTCACACTGGTGACAAGCCGTATCTTTGCGGACAGGAAAACTGTAGCCGCGCTTTTTCTCAGCGCGGCAATCTCAAGACGCACAGGCGCTGTCACACTGGGGAGAAGCCCTACACGTGCACGCTCGAAGGCTGCAGCAAGACCTTTTCCCAGCTCGGCAACATGAAGACACACCATAAAAATTCCCACAAGTGGAAGATCCAGCTTCTTACTAGCCTGTTTGCCAAGTGTACTGTCCAGGGTGAAATCCCTGCGGAGCATCAGTCGGATTTCCAGTACTTCAAAGAGCACTACAAAAATAGTAACAAAGGAGTAAAAGGACGTGGAAAGGTCCATCATTTGGCGGCTCACAAGCTCAAAAACCAGCGCTGATCTCAAAGCTCGTCTAATTTGTTCTGCAGCACCGATTCCCCCAAATTCGCAAGTGTTTCATGCGAGGGGCAGACAAAACCGCGAAGATCATTCTGGAGATGCTGCCCGTCGAACCCATAGTGTCAAGGCTGTTCATGATGGAAATTGTTTGAAAAGCGTTTTGGCTTCGTCCTCGAGAAGCACCATGATCTCGGGCGTCGCAAGGTGGCAAGAATATGCACACTTTGGCACGGGGACTTTGGCTTAGGTAGTTCTTCACCAGTTCGTGAGTTTCTTCCTCTTTCACAAACCTCGTTTTCTTTTTTTGTCTCTCTTTCTTTTCTTTTTTTTTTCTTTTTTTTCCTTTTTCTTTTTTTTTTGGAGCGATCGCATATTGCACAACATTTGGAGTCCCTGGTTCTCTCTCTGAAACTGCCACCAGTCTTTACTAAGGAAGGTAATCGCCAATAGTGACAGTTCAGTCTTGCTGTGATGCTTTAAAAAATCGGGATGGTGTTCTCCCAGCATCGTTCCAAGTGAGGGGTTGTGGATCGCAGTGTGAGCTGGTTGGTCAGAGCCCAGAGTTGCTTTTTCTCTGAAACAACAAGACAAACAGACAGGCATATTGTGTTCAGGGAATACCCTTGTGTGTATTAAATCCCTTTTTTTTTTTCCTTCCTTTTTGCCCAGTTGCATTACGATATCTACTGTATGCAGAATGTCGAGCGGTGTGTTTAGTGTAAGAAGAGGCATGCTAACCGATATGGCCCCACCAAGCCAGAAACCTGCAGCCATGGCAGCAAACCCGCAAGCCGTCAAAGTGAGACGGTCTGTGCCCGTCCAGTTCCTGAGCTAGCGAGGATATGCGTGTGGCTTTTGGCAGAGAGCCGCACTAGACAGGTAAGGGGATAAATAATCCACCACCCTCGCCTGCAAAGACAACAATTCAAGCCGACATTGAAAGAATCTCCGCACTGGCAGGTGTTTATCCTGATAGCTACATTTCCACATCCTCGAGACGATTTCCGGCTGCCTACAAGGGGATCGTTCGTTTGCCCGAAATGCAAAAATTCCCTTCCTTTCGGTAGAGGCAGCAACGGAGCATTTACTTGTGCATATCCCGATTCTCTGTCCTCGTTGCAACAAGAAGCTTGCTACAATGCCAGACCGAGACAAGCACATCCGCGAGGATGGTTGTAAGATTGGAGAGCAAAGAGGCGTCTCGATTAACGAAATGAAAATGAAGAGGGTTGCACAGGCGAAAATGGACACTATAAGCATAAATCCGGACGACCGCTGGCTCTTCATATGTAGGGCTTTTGACATCGTACGTTGTGCCAACCCTTCGTCCTTTCTACACCGAACGAACAAAAGCCGCCCATCCTAGCCCATTTCTTATCATTCCATAATGTATTAACCTAGACACATTAGAAGGAAAAAATAATAGAACCGACATCCGAGCTATAGGGTACGACATCATTTCTGCATCTGGTATCTAGTGTAAGACGCGCATTGCAAGGAGGGACTATGCAGTAGGTGGTGATCTACCGCTCCCCAAGCAAGTGACGAGAATCTAGTTGGAAAGATTGTTACTCTGTAGGACGGCGATGACTTAGAATTGCGAGAAAATCTAGCAGGCAAGAGTTGGAGCGCCTATGGCATAATCGCATGTCTGGCATTCCAAATCGGCAAACTACATGCTTTTCGCTTGCCGGCCATCAATTTACTACTCATTACTAGTCAGTTCGAGGCCATTGAGATCAATAATGCCCTTGATGCTAGTAGTAAACCTGTGTAGCGCTTGGCATCTGTTTTGTTTCTGTTTGGTGCCGCTTCAGAATCTTTGCCAGAGTGAGACGAGTCTAGTTATTTGGAAGTGCATGATTCTGCGGTGTACGCCACATGTATGTTCTTTCTCTTACATAACAAAAAATGTAATTATCTCTGGAAAACAAAACAAGCAGATTGCTGTTGTTAGACGAGCCATCAGTGCGTGTTTATATTAGATGTAGCCAGTTGTAGGGTATGTTTTGGCAACGCCAGATGGTGCTTCTAAAGACTTCTGCACACTATATGCTGTTCCACCATATTGAACTATTAAAGATAGCGTAGGCAGTACAGTAACTAAGCTGTATCCTCTACTCATCAAAATCTACATAACTAACCGCCGGCTGGTACAGTAGTCTGGAGGGCTTTGAGACTGGTCTTGATACTCGGGGAGAACCTCGCTTTCCCAGCTTAGTGTCAAATCTCCCGGCTCAGTCAAAATGACGGGTAACGTTATGCTTAACACGCAAGTGGGACCACTTCGAACAGCGGCATGCGGCTTAGCTTGTGAGATCGATTGTCTGGACATGGTAATGCAAATACGCAGCGAGTGTGTGATATCGATGTGGCCATTCGTGTTTAAGTCACAGGCATATCGAGCCTGCCGTGACGGATGCCGCTTTTGGACTACGCCGTATTTCATCGCCAACTCTGCGTTTCCGTCCGTGCTGCTGTAGTCGGTCTTCCAGCCGTCGGGCAGACACTGGTAGCCCAACGTCCTTTTATGATTGCGCACTATAGCCTCTCCTTGATATTGATTCACCGTCAAGTTGGCATGCCTATCGCAGCCAGGAAAGGTAGTGGTGATATTCTCGTCCAACTTCCACATGATCAGTCTTATCCTCCATCGGCTCACTGCCGCTCCCACATTGTTGCGTGATACGAGGCCGCTAAGTTGTAGCTTGACGCGTTTTGTACCGCTAGGGTAGAGGATTGGGTCGTGATGAGCAATGATGTTGATGCCTGTATCGAAGCATAGCATGGACCGCGGCATATAGAGGAACTCCGGAATTGACCTCTTGACCATGATAGTTTGCTCAAATTTGGCGGAATGGCACAAAGTAGGATCGCGGTTCTTCCCAATGACGGCCACGGCGTTGAGGATGTAGGAAGTCGAGACCAGTGGCGTGTCAGTTGATAAGGGCAGGCTACTCTCTAGTAGTTCGGAGAAGGGAAATTGGTGCTTTCCTATCGGCAGCTCAGCCGGAGCTCCTAAAAGTGTCCAGCATTTTAGCTCTGTTGTCTTGTGTATGCATTCTGAACAGCCGTTTTGTCGTGGCTTCTTGTTCGTGATGTGAAGACTGAAGGTAGCCCTGAAGCTGGTCACCACAACAGGCCGCTCCACAACATGAATTTGGAGCCATCCTGATAGTATTGCTCTTGTTGTGTCCTCATACGTGCCATGAAAAGTAATGGGTGGACTTTCCACTACACAGCTGATATACGCAGGAGGCCGTGGCAGGACTAATCTCCGAAGGCTGGCCGAACCGCGGTCATAGGATGCTACCAATCCAGAGCCATACCTTTCTATCATAGAGCGCCACATTTTGTCGACGAGTTCAAGAGGGCAAGTAAGCAGCTTCTGCTTCGCTACCAGATGCAGGTGGTAGACGTTCCGATAAGACCTACGAGGAACCAGAAGCAGAGGCAAACAGTGTTTAGCGGACAACGGATCATTAATATATCATTATTTTATAATACATTATTAATATTATTGTCATATACTGTATCACCATACAATACTGTGGAATGTCACACTTTGGTTTACACAAAGCAGCAATGGTGACAGGCTGGTCAAGGCTGTGGAGCAGCGCCGCTATTACTGATCGGGTATCTGGGACTTTCCTCCAGGAAGAATAAGCTGCCAAGTTCAGCTGTTATTTCAACACATCTACGCCAGCTATTGCTCTCTTACAGCAGAATTAGTTGTTGTCGGTATGGGTAACAATACAATACACAATTGTAATGGAGAGAGGGTATCTGGTGATTTGTGCAATTATGCCTGGCTTCGCGAACATTTTCCCTCTGAAATACCCTTGTCAGTGCATTTCTTCTGACGATTCTATTGGCCAAGCTGGCGAGAAAGAGGAAAAATTGCCCACATGCCAGGATAGAGGACAAGTTTTCTTTCCTGACGGCGTGCTATGCTTTCAACAGTGACAAGAGGGTCCCAAAGATCGTGGCGATTGGCCCTCTGAATCTGGGTAAGGAAAACAACAGCGAAGGGAAACATATTTATACAGACTATCTGGAGGAGAAATGAAAGTTTGGGATGAATACCCATTTTGAAATGAAAAATTACAAAAACAACCAACAATAGTAGCTTTAACATATAGTACTAACTAGCGTCGAGAGGAAGGTCTAAAAGCCCCTCCTCCGGACAAATAGTCAGTTCCGCCATGTGAGCCTGAACAAAATCCCGGTAGCACGGATCAGAAACACGCAGCTCGCGCATTTCGCCCCCTGGAGTTTTACAAAACAACGCATTCCTACGACCGTTACGCCCGCCGTTGGAAAAGTCCCCTATGGCCACAAATCTAAGGCTGCGAAGCTTAGCAAAGGCAAGTTTCACGATTGCTATTCTATGCGACCGCACATTTGAGCCAAAATTCGTGTGAAATAATGGTAACGGTCCGTATACCCTCAAGTGAATAACTTCACAGTCGGGAAGCGCTGCGGAGTATTTAAGGGTCTAAGAACATGGTTAGTAGAAACAGGGCATACTGGTATTATGTATCAGCTAGACTTACAAGTTCGATAAGGCTGATTGCGTGTGAATTCCAATAGAGCCCCAAAAATGTTAGCCGCCGGAGACTTGCGACTGCCGACGTCAGATGCGCACAGGAACGGCCTGTAGTCTCTTCATAGAACATGAAATTCCGGAGCATTTCATGTCGCGTGATGCAATCTGCCAACTGCCTGGAACTGCTGTCGGAGGGTATAGCGATGGATAGACTCAACAGGGCATTGCACGAGTTAAGAAATCGCGGCAATGCTCTCGGAAGATGGTTATTGCCATCATCCAGCTGATGGACCTTCACAGAAAAAGAACTCAATGGTAAGTTGCGAGACAGCCGAGTGAGAGATTGCAATAGCGACACGGTGCCAGAGCAATAGTGCAGTTGCAGCTTTGTTAATCTCCTCATATTGAAGGCGCATACGAATTCGGGCGCGTAACGGTTAAAGTTAAACTCCTTTAACCACAACTCTTGCAATGCCGGGAGGAGCCGCTGCGGGTCTCCGACTTTCATTCCGAGTATGTCTGCCGCGAGAGAATTTTCGCGGTCGCCCGCACCGAGCTGCTCGGAAACAGTGTCACCGTAGAGCATGTCTATCTTGAGTGATGTCAGTTGCTGCAGTTTTGAGCTCGGCTGAAGATAACTTTGCAAGGCAACTAGATGGCTTCTTCTCGTTAAGCCGGCCCAGTTTAGTGTTTTTAGGCCGGTGAACCCGGCAAGTGGGAGCAAGTTCGCATCCTCTATTGGGCAGTATCCATCGGTGACAAGCGACAGATGCTGGAGTTTATCGGCGTGCACCAGACAGTCCAATATCGAGTTCGGAACGCAGCATCCCAAGTCCCAGCTACGACTGTGTTAGCATGAGAGTATGTAAGAGGTCCAGCAAACATGTGTTGTAATACTTGAAAGCTAGCAATGAATCTAGCGGCAGATATTTCAATGTGTCCTGGAGCGTAGCCATGCTCTCCAACCCAGTCTGTTCGCCATGCCAGCACCTATCTGCTAACCTTTGATGGAACGGGGCCGCCAAGTGGATCTCGGTCGTATATAATTTCAGGTGCTTATTGAAGCGAAGGTTATTCAATTTGCGTATTAATTCTTCCAGCATAGCAGATTCCGACACCCGGATCGTTACTTTGCGGTATAATATAGGAATGACAAGATCTCGCAGTGCGCTGGAGACTCTGCAGAGCCTAGCTAGGTCTGAAATGTTTTGAAACTACTCAATGTCAGTTCCCAGTGAACTCCCTAAGCCTGGTAGCACTTGCCTCGTCGAGAATCATCCTGCGGATTTCATACGGCAGCGAAGCCATGTCTAACGTCTGCAAAACGCAGGCTGCGCAACTCAAAGAAGATGGAGAATACTGATTTAGCATGACATATTCTGTAGGATTCCATCAGCAGACATTATGTTTATTTTTGTATAAAGCCTTACTTGCATGCGTTTCCATCATCAACACCACTCTCTCGTTAGCGCATGCATGGCGTATGGGGCATGGCGCATGGCGCATGGCGCATGCATGGCGTATGGCGCATGCATGGCGTATGGCGCATGGCGCATGGCGCATGGCGCATGCAGGGCGTATGGCGCATGGCGTACAGCGCATCGCACACGGCGTACAGCGTATCACACACGGCGTTGCGGGTTAGCTTTCAATATTATTGGAAGTGGTCTACACTTGTTGCGAGGGGTGTAGTTATTGACGCTTGTTGAGTACGCACGCTAACTATGTTACTTTACATGTCCGGGATTGGCGTCTTTACCTCCTGCAAGCCCTAAGCAATACTCCTCCCTGAGCTCGCATTAGTGCTGCATCGGCATCCTCACCGAAATCATGCACATCAATCTTCAAGTCCTGCTTTTTCACAAGTTCCCATATAATATCTAGAAAAAGACGCTATACTCCTACAATATCCTTAAAACTCGATTAAGGCTAATCTAAGACGCCGTACCCCACCTCGGTCGACCAATTTTCCT